>CAJVPV010000964.1:0-17986 GCA_910591835.1 Acaulospora morrowiae
ATTAATTATTAATTATATATTAATAAAATCTCTAGGTTTTTAGCTTTATTTTGATATATTTTTTATTAATTTCTATATAGTAATTTTTAAGTAATGAATAAATAAAAAATTCTAAAATTTTTTGCACCACACTATATATAAGTTAACAAGTATAATGTTATAACAATAATATAATACTTAAATAAAAAGTCTTAATAAATATTATAATATTCTTCACTTATTATTTTTCTTATTTTTATTTAAATACAATATTTATAATTATTAGTTGATTTTAATATTTATATGGCTAAACTTTATTTGATTATAATAAATAGAAATAATAATATTTTATTTAAATAAAAAACAAATAGTTAATTTTAATAAAAGATTTTTTAAATTAATTAGAATTAATAATTAGATATAAAGAAAATAAATAATTGTATATACATATGTATAAAAAATACAATAAAAAAAAAAACTCTTTTCCATAACTTTCCAATTCATAAAAAAATTTTTTTTTTGGTAATGACATGAATAGTAAACAATAAACAGTGAGCAAGAACTTCTTTCTGAAAAAGAAGTTCATTTTAGCTTTTTGTAGGGTATATGAGGTCGATTAACTCTTTATAGAGGGGTGGATACTTTGAGAGGAGCAAAAACCTCTTCGATTAAACCCTTTGCTTTACTATGTGAAACCTATATAAGCAATCTTCAAATAAAGAAAAACTTTTTTACCATATTAATACACATTACTACCTATGACTAGAGATCACAACAGATTGAATCAAATCAGATTTTAGCTAAATTCAATTTGATTCATTTTTAGATGTACAATTTGAATTCAAATTGGATATGATTTAGCTTGATTCAATTTGATTTGAATCCGGTTCAAATCTAATTTTATTTAATTTGATTTGTATCTGATTTAATTCGATTCAATTCGATCTGATTATTTTGTTAATAGTAATTTTTATTATAACATATTTACTTTAATTTAATTTAAAAGACAGTTAATTAAAAATTTTTTATTTTTAAATATAAATTAAAATTATTGATTTATCTATGATTGGTTATTACCTTCTATATTTATATATGTCTCTTCATAATTAGTATTATTTTTTTTATTGAATTTTCAAAAGCTTGCAAAGCATAAGAATTTGTCGATAATTGATTATATCAGTAATTGATATGATATTTTTCTTGTTTTTTTTTGCTTTGGCAATGTCAACTTTCAAAGTATCAGCAGTGGTTTTTATGTCATCTTTATAATAATTGAGGAACTTCAAAAAATCTCTCCACCAATTTTTCAATTTTTTATTTTATCATTAATAAATTTAAAAATATATACAATAATTTTTAATATATTTACATTTTGATAAAAATTAATAGTAAAATCAGAAATGATCAGGCAAACACTTAATAAATTGTGGATAGGATTATTTAAAAAAGAAAAATATTTTATTTGATTATTGATTTTTAGTGATAATAATAGATGGAAAATACAATTTAATATATATATACAGTATATAACCTTGCACATAAAACTTAAATAATCGACAGCCCTATATATACCAATGCTTGTTTATTGACTGCACTGCTTGTAGCAGTTAGACTTTTATAGTCAAAGTATAGGAAACATGCATATAAACATAGCAATTGACAAAAATTTCAATTATTAGTTCAAGATTTCCTACTGGAGGCAACATTAAATTTTTCTTTCAATTTATAAAATGTACTAAATTAATTTTTCTTTAATACTTTTGCTATTACTCTATTTATATAATATTCATTGATTATAAATATTGTTTATGGGCAAAATCTAATTTTACCATATAATTATATATATGAAATAAATATTCTATATTGCTATAAAGTAATAAAAAGATTATAAAAAATATTTAACAAGTATTTACTCATAACATAGGCAAAATTTGTTACGGTTTCTCACTGGAGGCATGGCATACATTGCTACAATATACCTGGCTACAAGTTGACACAACATAGGTTACTAGTCCAGGATTTCTCACTAGAGATAATATCAATGCTGCTTGATACTCACAAGCAAGTCTTGTAACAAAAATATCTTGCCTGCACTAGTCCAGGGTTTTCTACTGAAGGCACATAACAACTTTTGATACAGAATACAAGTAGCTAGTCAATTTTGTTTTTCCCCTTTACTTATCCTTTATAGCAAGAAATCAATTTTTTTTGGCAGCTTTATGACTTTCAAAAATCTGTTTCATGTTTCTATATATATATTTTTTGCAAATATTAATATTTGTACAGAAGATAGTGACAATATTTTTACATTTAATTGGTGCTTACTTGTAAGTAAATATGTCAAAAATTCAAATTAGATAAAAAATAAATATATAAAATTGATAAAATTAATAAAATTAATAAATTAATAAAATTAATAAACCAATAGACATTTCAAGTATTGATATAGTTGGATATATAGGTTACATGTTGCTTACCTTTATATTTTGTTGGCAGGAAAATGTCAAGTAGGAAAAAAAATAGTTGATAACTAAATAGAAAGCAAATAATAAAGTCAAAAATTAATAAATTAAAAAATCGACAAATTTTACAGATGTCAATATAGTTAGATATATCAGTTATATATTATTTACCTAAGGATCCTAACGATTCTCTTCGATTTTGTATTTGATTCTCAAGTTTATATTAAATTTAATAGGTGGAATATACCCCATCATCATTTTTAATAATGTTCCGAACCTCATACGATTCTGTTCGATTCTATTCAATTCCAATTTTTGGAACCATATACTTACCTCTGTATCTTGTCAATAATAAAATAGCAAAAAACAAATGACAAATAACAAGCAATAGCAAAAACTGACAACTAAATAGAAAAGTAAATATATAAAATCATTAAAATTAATAAAATTAAAAAAATTGATAAATATTATAAGTATTAATATAGCTGGGTATATCAATTACATGTTGCTTACATCTGTATCTTGTTAAAAGCAAAGTAGCAAGCAGCAAAAAAAAAATCAACAAAATTTTTTTTAGTATATAGCTTGATCGTATCCAATCATATTCCTCAATTTTTGTTCAATAATATACTTAATTTATATCTATATATGTATTGTAGATCTATAATATAGTCAATTTTTAATAATTATAATAATTATAAGGCTAAAGCTACAGGTTAACAATTATATATCTAACAATTACATTATCAATATAAATAATTCTAACATCAATAGCTCTATTTTTATAGTTTTAATGATTCAAAACCTGCAATGCTACAATACATATATTTATAGATCAAAAATTTTTTATCGTAATATTTATTAAATATATAAATATAACTGTATTAGATATAATTAAAATTTATTGCATGTTATCAGATAAGTTTTCATGTTTTATTTTTAAAAAATATTTAAATTGTTAAAAAACAAGCTATATTAATTAAAGCAGTTAAATATAAAGCTATAATATTAAAATAATTTTTTTAAAATTTTTTTGATATATAAAACTTATCAAAAATTTTAAAAAAAAACTTTTAAAATTGTTAAAAAATTATTGAAAGAATAGAGTAAACAGATATTAAATTTTTTTAATATAATCTTTTATATATTAGTAAAAAAACAAGTTTTTCATTTTAATTTTCTAATTAGTTCTATTTAAATAAAATTAAATAGCTATTTAATAATTTATATAGACTAAGCTATATTTAATCCGAATCTGATTCGTATCCGATCGAATTTAAAAATTTAAAATCCAATTCAATTCAAATTTAATTGGATTAAAAATTTTAAAATTCAATTTGATCCAATTCGCAGATCATTCAGATTTGGATAAAAACTGCGATCCCTAATAGTATTGTTAGCCCTTGGGTTTAACTTGAGGCTGAAATAGATAAGAAGTATTGTTTTCTTGAATATCATCTTGTTAATTTTCTAAATAATTGAGGAGAAGTTGATTTTTGTTATTTTCCTAGGATAGTTAGAGATTTTTTGAAGTATTCTTTTGTTATTTCTTATTTCAATTTCACAGTTGGAAGGATACCAGTAAAGAAGGTTGAAGAGAACTTGCAGTAGATTGCTAGATAAGAGGTTGGATTGTTTAGTTTGACTTTAAAGTTATTTATAAAGATGTATCCTTAATAGCTTTAGATATAGTATAACTGAGAAAAACCAATTTCCTGAAGTGTTGAAATAGGAGGAGAGTTGGAGAAAATGTCTACTGATTGAAGGATATGTTTATTTTTTGAGAGAGTTCTTGAGATCTCTTTGATTATATTGTTTAGACAATACTTGTTAGAACTTGAAAAATTGGAAAGAACCCATAGAGAGGATACTTCTGAGCTTGTGAAGTTTAATATACAAGAGCCGGCACTTGAAATATTAGCTGGGCAATTATCATATTTGATGAAAATATTGTTACTATTTATATTGAAGTGTCTTCCTTTGAGATGAAGATTTTCCTGGATATGGTAACGTCTCTTGTATATTTTAACAATAGTATTAGTATTGTGAATAAGCCAAAAGGATGCTTTGTGATTGGGTATTGATCCATGGAATTCCAGTAAACTGTTGTGGTTGATGAAGTTTTTGAACCAATAGAGTTTTGATCTGTATTGAATGATTTCTGTATAAGCTATTAGTTAGAACCAAAAAAGTTTAATCGTGCTGTTAAATTTCATAATTTGGTTTGTAAACTGGATATTGAGAGCATTAGCAGTGTTAATTACAATAGTTCTGGTGTTTAGTTAGAGTTTGACTAGTAGAAGGCCTATTGAGTTTTTTGCATTTGAATAGTGATTTGGACATTTGGTTAAACAGATTTGAATTTTTAGGTTCTTGGCAATTCTGGCAGTATAGAGTATTCAATTATCTTGATTAAACACTTCTGAATCACATATTGGGCAAGACCAGATTGCTTCTTTTCTTTGTATTGATCGTATTTTCTGTATTATATATTTTCTTGTGATTGAAATAGAATGTTTAATTATTAGATTACCTATTAGAGAGGATCTTTGTCTTTCTTCAAAAAGTACAATATTAAGACCACTATGGCTGATGAGTATTGTATTTGAACATTTGGAGTTTATTTTGTATGTTGATTTAATGAGTTT
Organism: Acaulospora morrowiae; assembly: GCA_910591835.1. Classification (NCBI taxonomy): domain Eukaryota; kingdom Fungi; phylum Glomeromycota; class Glomeromycetes; order Diversisporales; family Acaulosporaceae; genus Acaulospora; species Acaulospora morrowiae. Next base: position 5,090 of record CAJVPV010000964.1, read on the forward strand.
GTTGATTTTTGCTTGTAGGCAGTTGAGTGTAAATTTGTTAAGAAAGGTTATTGTGAGAAAATATTCAAATTTTCCCATAATTATCCATTCACATATTTGCTGTTTGATTTGACCTTTTCAATTTTGTTTGTTTAGTTCTCGTAGGATTGTATCCACTGATTGGCTGAAAGCTTTTCTATTGATTTTAAGAAAGTTTTTAGGAGAAATAAACATTCTTAGATATTTTATGCTTTTGTATAATTTTAAGACTTGTATTTGATGATTGCTGAATTTTATGGTATTGAATATTTCCTGTTTGGTCTTGACATTACTTATGATTTGAGTTTTGTCTTTGTTGCAAATAATATTATTAATTGAAAAGAATTGATTGGAAATGTTTAGGAGATTTTTTATTCTTGATTTGAAATCTGCAATAAGTGCAAGATCGTTCATATAGACTAGTGCATTGGGTACAATATAGTATTGAATAGTTTGTTGTTTGGATAACTGTGTAATTAAAGGGTTATAGAATATTATCCATAGTATAGGAGATAGTGTTTTGCCTTGTTTGACACCATTGTTAACCATAAAAGAGTTGATTGCTTCAAAAAGAATATTGATAGATACTTTTCTGTTGCTGAGCATATTTATAAACAATTTGATAGTGAAACTTGAGCAGTTGATTCTTTTGAGTAATTTTTTGATTGCAGGGATGGGTGCTGAGTCAAAAGCTTTTGCTATGTTTAAAGATGCAAACCAGAATTTCTTGTTATTTGCATTAGTGGCTTGTAGGGCAGAGTTTACCATTGATAATAGTTCCATAGTGCTTTGGTTAGGTGGCCTAGTACAGTTCAGTTCAAAAAGAATATTATTGTTTTTGAGAATTTTGATAAGTCTTTTGTTGATAATTCCTATAAATACTTTTCTAGTTGAGTCAACCAGGGATATTGTTCTAGTGTCATTGAGTTTGTAGCTCCATGTGAGTTTTTTGAAAATGAGTGTGATAATAGTTTGTTTCCAAGATTCAGAAATATGTAAAGATGTTAATATATGATTGAGATAGTAGAGATATGAAGAATGGGTTTTTTGCTCATGAGTTTGATAATATTGTAACTGATTCCAGATATTTCAGGAGCTTTGTTTTTGGAAAGGTTGTGTATTGCTTTGTGGATGGTTATAGAGTCAAAGAGTTGAGCTAGATCACTATATATTTCTTAATTAATCAGTTTGGTAGAATATTCATCATGCCAGTTTGAAAATTTGTCCAGGTCAAAGCTTTTTTTCTCAGAATATTTTTGAAGTACTTGTTGATTATTTCTTGAATTGTTTCTGGATCATTTTTGATTTGATCATTGTCATCATACTGTAGATTAGACAGAGATCAATTTTTGATTTAATTGATCCCAAGGCCTTTGTGATATAGTTTTTGAATTTGTTATAAAAGTTTTCAACTAGGTTTTCCATATTGGAATGGTATTCTTTTATAAGTTCTTGTTGAGATTGACTCAGTGCTTCTTTAATTGGAAGTTTTTTGAGCTTCTGTAAATTTTTGGTTGAGATTTTATTGTGGTGATTTGTAATTTTATAGAGTTCGTTGAATTTAAGATTTAGATTGGATAGAGGATGGTTGTTTTTGAGTTGGATTATGATTTTGTTTATTTCTTTGGTTTGTTTTTTGAGCTTTTTTTCTATAGCAGTGTGGTGGTATTTTTGGATTGAATTGAGACAGATTTTTTTAATATGTTTATTTAAGGAATTCTTGCAAATTTTATTGAAGCTTTTTCAATCTGATATAGATAACAGGTTTGACTAGAAGTCTAGTTTATTGATGAAGTCATGAATCTTTTTCTTGGATGTTTTGTCAATGCTGAATTTGTAAGTAGGTTTTATTTTTTGGAATTCGAAATAGTCTAGTTTGATTGAAACTGTATTGTAATTGATAGGAATGATGTCTGTGGTCTGGATCTCATATCAGATTACTTTGGAAGCAAGATTTTTTAACATTCATGCTTGATCGATTTGAGAAGTACTTGTGATAGTGATATAAGTAAATGCTCTTTTGTTAAACTGGTAACCAATGTCCACATAACTATTCAGAAGTTTGTAGACCAGTTGTTTATGAGGTAATGATAAGGCTTCAATAGATGGGCTGCCTTGGAATAGGAGTTGAAGTCTCCTAATATGATGTGATAAAGTTTATAATAAATTGTAAATCTAGTGGATTGATAGAGTTGTTTGGTGACTTTGTTTCTTTCTTGAGTTTCATGAGAAAGATAGATAACTATTAATAAAATGTTAGTTTTTCTTTTGAGTTTTAGAATTATACTTGTCTAGAATTCTGAGATTTCACAGATTTGAAAAATATGAGAGGTCAAGTCTTTTCTGACTATTAATAGAGTGCCATTTTTTATAGCGCTTGATTTTCCATAGATAATGGTTCTGCCATTGATGTTCTTGGAATAGTGGTTCTCAGATTTTAATTTTGTTTCTGTGCATATTAGAATAGATCTGTTGTTTATATTGTTGGCAAGAGTTTGAAGTTTGGTAAGGTCATTGAGTCCTCTGGTATTAATAGTAGTAAGAGTGATTAGGTTTTTTGTCTTGTTTTGATTATTTGAAATAGAAAAAGTTAAGTGGTTGTGTGAGTTATATGGTGATGAGTTGGATGGAAGGAAATGGTTATGTATTGAATTGAAATTGTTAATTGAGGTATTAAAATTATTAAGGTTTGTATTTATAAGATAAATTAACAAAGGAAGGAGTGAAAGCAAACTCTGGTTTAGAGAGCATCTCTTTAGTTATAAGGGATTCAGAAAGTTTGTTAAAAGAAAAGATTTTGTGAAGTTCAAGGATATTTATAGAGAGATAGTCATTATAAGATAGAAGAACACTTAATAAAGAAGTTTCTCTTTCTTTCAAGATCTAATTAATCACTGCTGGATTTTCTGAAAATAGTATCAAGGAATATAAATATATTTTATTTTTATTTTATTTTTTTTTAAAAGGAATAGGCGATCCTCACACTTTTGTTTTTATTATAATATTTAGACTTGCGAATTACAAGATTTATAACATACTAGTGTAATATGCATCTCTCTTTATCAGGAAGAGTTTAATGCCGGGCTCCATATGGGCCCCTTCATCTAAGCTTCTTAGCACCACTCAAGAATATAAGAAAACGATTTAAAAACCTATATGTATCCTGAGTGGCGGTCTAGTTTCCTAGAAGAAAAATGAATACCTAATCACATGAAGGCACTGCAGCCACTATATACAGGTTGGCCTCCAAGTCATGACTAGGGTTGGCACACTTGCTTTCCAACTGTGGCTTGATATACGACAAGTGGGGCAAGAGTTGGTTCTGAACTATACTAACTCCAAATGCACCAAAATAAAGCAGATCTTTCACCATTTGCACCTAACATTGACCCTTCATTTAAACCCATCACTAGGACTAAAGGCTGGAGGGCGGCAATCGTCTTTAACACCAATGCGACCCTTAGACGACATTAATCTTTCACCATTTGCACCTAGCATTAACCTTCCATTTGAACCCATCACTAGAACTAGAGGCTGGAAGGTGGCAATTAATCTCACTATCAGAGTAGCTTCAGAGGGTGTATTTGGCTTTAGGATATGACGGATCCGGAGAGTGTAAAGAGTGAGTTGGATGTAAGGTAATGATTTGTTGAGGGAAGTGTTGGACGTAAGATGGGATTGGGTTTTCTTAAAGGTGTTAATATCTAACCTTGTACAATGAGTCCTACATTGTCGGAGAGGTGAGTGAGGAAATTTTGTTGTCATCACCAGCTCGTGTTGCGGGGGTAACTAGAATCCCTGGTCTTCATGTATTATCCTACTAGGTTCTCCAATTACCAGCATGACACCTGCAAATTAACCTGGCTTATTGTTAGCTGCATTGGCATTGGCTGCCATATCTTTCTGGATATTGTGGGACGCAACTCCTTGGATACTTTCATATAATAATAGTTGTACACCGGCTTCTTAGATGTATCTAGTCTCACCATCAATGGGTAAACAACACCGGATTTGGTAATGATGATCATGTCGATCTTTTGGAGGAAGTAAACCATCCGTCCTTTTTCCATAAGGCCATGGAAGAGAGAAAAATTCTAAAGCCCACGTCTTGAGAGAAGTTACCACTTCTGAATATGGTCTTGAGAAAAGGGAGTCAACTGGCCAGGGGATTGATATTATGGATAACGGGTTTATAAAAAAAAGGGAGACCTAGAGAGAAAACCTTCAGGAAGAAGGGAAAACCTCACTTCGGCAGGAAAGGGGAAAAGGGAGGGGGAAGGGGTAGAGTGTATAAAAAAAAGTATTTAGAAAGGAGGGATGAACATAGGGAAGAGGGAATAAAAAGTATGGGAAAGTGGAGAAGAGAAAAAGGGAAGAGCGAAAAAAAGAGTAAACAACTCAAAGATTTCCTAAAAAGGAAATTTTCAAGCGCAGAAAGGGGAGTGGGAAAGAGTTTTTTTTTATAAATATATTTTATTTTTAATTCTTTTAGACATTGTTTTTATAAATTTTTTTAAATGTTTTTTTTGCAAATAGGTATTAAATACAAGACATTTATTAAACTTTTGTTTTTATGTTATTATATTAATAATTTCTAAATACAAAGTAAGTAGATTAATTCTAGCCTATTGTAAATAAAGTTGATATATATGAATCTTTCAGAACCCAAGTAGGGAAAAAGGAAAAAATAGTTAGTTACTAGTTATAGTATAAACCTTACATATTTGCTTCATAAGTATTAATAGTAAGGAATGGTGTAATGCTTGAGTTTTGAATTATGATCTGGATCTATATAACCATATGGCCAAAGAAATTATAATTAATGATTAATGATTTTGTCTATATTGATATTCCAAATATCAATATAACATAATTAACTTATACTAATCTTTTGATAAAATAAGCTGCTTATGGTTTTTTGTCACAAAAAATTTGAGAACTGAATAAAACAAGAAGATAGTTCTGTGATCATTCTTCTTGAATAATATATGGAATAGTAATATTGTCAGGTATTTAAGATAAAGTTGCTTATAACTGCATGCTTCTAATATACTAATTAGCAATCTAGACTCTCAGAAAAGCAATCCTTATGTAATTACTACTGCTAGTCAAATTTCCTTCTTTTATAATCTTTTCTTGTATTTGACTAACTTGATATATAATTATTAATTATGAAAAAGTATACCTAAAACCTTTAGGATAATGAGACTAACAACTTTCTACTAAGTTGATTTTTTCTATTGTTATACTTGATTTTCATCCAAGATCTTCACTACTCTTGTCCAATTTTTACTAGAATTGATTCTAGAAATGTTAGCTATTCTATAATAGTCTTGTATTACAGATCTGTTACTGCACCTTCAGTATTTATTGTATCTATTGCACCTTTATCATTTCTAGAACATTTCTATTTTATTTTATCTTTACTTTCTATATTATTTTTACCAAAGTATTTATCTATGTAAATGCTAACACAGTTGAATATTTTGATAAAGATAGTATCTATATCTTAGTTTATATTTTTACCATAGTATATATTTATCATATATAAAAATAATATAACTTAAACATATATATAAAGGCTTTAATTTTGTCTAGAAATTGGCAGGCTTGAACATATATTTTATCAAATAAATACCTTGATTTTTATAAAACAAATCACTATTGCCTCTTTTGCCTGATCTCATACATCTCAAAACTGTACTAATTTGTACATTTCTAGAAACTTTAGCACATCACATTGGCCCTGTTCATCTAAAGTGCCTTCCTACTACTAGTTCTCTGTCTTTATCTTTCTTTTGAGATAGAAACGATATATAACAAATTGGTGGTGATTGTGAGATACTGCTCATTTATTTTGAGAAAACTGTAAAGAAACGAATTTTAAAGAAGACTATATAAAAACTTTGTTCAATATTGGAGATATTTACAGCAAAAGGAAGCCTGTAATTCAGAATCCAAAGTCTAACAAAGAAAATATCAGTGGTAAAAAGATTCATGATAAATTATTAAATGTTTGTGAGCATTAACTACTCATACAACCAATTATACTTAAACAATCCAGAATTAACTAAGAAAGTTCTTCAGCAAAGACAACCAGATGAATCTTGGAATTGGTTTTATATCACCTTTCCTGCTATTCAATATTTATTTAGAACCTATTGTTACTTTGTTTAACAAACTGTTAGTCTCTTCCTTCATATCAATACAGTAGAATTATTAATCTTATCTATCAGATACTCTAAACCTGTTTACTTAAATAAGATTGCTAAAGAAACTTTTCAAGCATTTAATATTTATTATAATTTCATTTTTGACCCTACAGATATAGAAATTATTGAACCCTCCTCTTCCCTTAATATTCCTTTTACTATCCAACCAATTGAAAACAATTTATTGAAAGATACAAGTTCTAATTTGTCTGAATATATTTTAAATACTTTCAACATCATCCCTGACAATCTCTTTATTAATTATTTATTTAATAACAAAGATTTAAATTTAAATTTATTATTTCAAGAACCCAATACCTTAAATACTATGGCAACTATACAAAATGTGTTTGATTATTAAAAGACCAATAACAATGCATTTTTTGGAGATGAAAATCAAGATTCTTTGACTTGGTTTTCTGCCTTCACTAAAGCAAGTCAAGTAAATAGATAGGAACAAATGAAAAAGATACAAATGTTAGCTACCTACCTTCAAGATGAAATGAAAGACTGGTGGATTGAATATGTTATTACCAATGGAACTGATTATACTAGGGATCCCTACAGACTAGCAAATTTTGAAGAGGCATTCAAAAAAAAGTTTTGTACTTAATGTTGGCAAAACAAATGGCTTAAAGACCTAGAAGAAAGAAGACAAGGCCCTTCTGAATCTGTGGATTCTTACTATACAGATTTCAAAAAACTTATTAAACAAGTAGACCTTGAAGAAAACATGTCAGACCTCCAAAAACTTCATCATTTTCTTAGAGGATTGAGACCCGAAGTTGCTTCTCTTGTAGCCATGAGTACACCTGCAAATATTGGTGCAGCATTGCAACTTGTTCAACAATATAAAAACAGCTAAAACCTTATGAACTATAAACAACCTATCAGAGCCAAATCAGAAAAGACTTTTGGATTCAAGAACAAAAAAACTCCTCAAGATTCAATGGATGATCTTGTCCAGAAGTTCGAAAAAATGCAACTAAAGCTTGCAGCCCAAATTAAAAATATTTCTGCCAGAGTTGAAAGAAAGAACAAGCCTTACTACAAATCTAATACTTCCAAGTTGCCACTAGTATACATACCACAAAGAAATACAAGAACTTGCTTCAAGTGTGGCCAAATAGGACATATTGTCCGTGATTGTTTATCTGAAAGACTTATGCCCTCTCAACAATATCAATAACAAAATCAATATGTCAAGAAAAACAAACGTGTAAATTATCTTACAATTGAAGATATCTATGATAAAGAAGTAACTAATGAAAAAGAAGAACTTGTATATGTGGGACAGAAAGCCAGACCCCAACCCTATACTATCAATCGAAAAGAACAGAAAGAAAAAATTAAAAGATCAGAATTAGCCAAAGAATTTAATCTGCGATTAAAGAAGAATACTACTCAACCAATGGAAGTAGAAGACCCATTTGTCCATTATCAACCTCCTCCAGTACAACCTACTTTATCCAAAACAAAGAAGCCAAAAATGAAATCCCAACCATCTATAGTTGATAAACTTATACCAAATGACATTTCTGAAGATATTCTCAAGTTATAGTCAAGTGCTACTGTGGAAAAAATGCTCCAATACCCTAACCAACAAAAGAATCTTGTCAAAATCCTCAAAAGACTAAAGAAGACAGTTGAAACCAACTATCTGCAATCAGAAATAACTTCAGAAAAACTTCATCAACTAAATGCTATGTCAGAATCAAAGGAAATTTAGTGATTGCCATCCTTGATTCAGGAGCTGCTGTCAGTATCATCATAAACAAACTGATGCATAAGTTAGTATTGGAACCAGATACTCCATCCAAAACTATTGTAGTCACTGCCAATAGAAACAGAGTCCATGTATTGGATCAGATTACTAAAGTTCAAATCTGTATTCAAGATTTGATCATCCTGATCAAGTTCCAAGTTATTGAATCTCAAGAGGAAACTCTTCTTTTGGGAATTGATTGGTTCTAAAGGATGAGGGCCAAGTGGAATTTTGATTTCCAAACCTTACAGATTCAACATCAAAACAAAACTGTCAAGATCGCAACTACTTACTTCACTGATAAAACACCTCAGTACATCACGAATTCAGAAAACAATGATGATGAACTTGAAGAGATTGAATACAATGATAAAGATTTGGAAAAACAAGAGACCTACTACTCTAACCATACTAAAAGAGATGAGAAGCATGAAGAAAATGAAGAACTTGAAATCCAAATTGAAGAAAATCTATCAATCTATCTCTCTGATTACATGATTAATCAAGAAGCAACATCCAAAATTAATCTAATAACTGATGAACAACAAGAAGTAGTTGACCAAATTATAAAAGAAAATGAAGATGTATTTGTAGAACAAATCTCCAAAGAAGGTCAAACTCAAGATTTAGGAAGAACTACTGTGATTACATATTTTATTAATATAGAAAATACAAAATGCATCAAGCAATGTGCATATAGAACCTCACCAGATTAACAAGATTTCATTAAGAGTAAAATTGGTGAAATGCTAAAGAAAGGAATCATCAGTCCTATCTCTAGTCCTTGGGCATCTCCAGTGATGATTGTATTAAAAAAGAATAGCAAGAAACGATTTTGTATAGATTTCTGAAAATTAAATAAAGTTACAAAAAAGGATGTTTATTTTCTTCTAGTAATTGATGACCTTCTAGATTTCTTCCAAAATGCAAATGGTTTACTTGTCTTTATTTAACAAGTGGATATTGACAGGTAACCATAAGTGATAAAGATAAAAAGAAAATAGCTTTCATCATAAAATATAGACTTTATGAGTTCAATGTTATGCCTTTTGGATTGTGCAATGCTCCTGCTACTTTTCAACTTCTCATAGATGAACTTCTTGGGCCCTATAAAGGAAATTTTGTTGAAGTATACTTGGATGACATTACTATCTTCTTCAGAACATTTCAAGATCACTGCAATCATGTGAATATCATCTTAGATGTTCTTTGCCAAGCAAATCTAAAACTGAACATGGAAAGGTATCACTTCTTTCTTGCCAGTGTTAAACTTTTGGGACATGAAATTAGCCGTAATGGAATTATGCCAGATGATGACAAAATTATCAAAATTAGAGACTTCTCAAGACCAACAAATGTCAGACAACTCAGAGAATTCTTAGGATTAGCATTCTATTATCGAAAATTTATTGCCAACTTCTCAATTATTGCCAAACTGTTGAATGAACTTTTGGAAAAACAAGTACTTTTTAAATGGACTGAAAAACAAGAAAAAACATTTCAAATGCTAAAATGATATTTAATTTTTGTACAAATCTTAAGATATATCAATTTCAATTTATACATGTAATATAAATTATTTGCTGTTGACTAAATTTCCAAAATCCTCAAAAATAATTACATCATGACTCAATTATTTATATATTTTAATAATGATTCAATTAATTGCATCAAATAATTGCATCAATTGCATCAAGGATCTATGAATTTCAGCAACATGTATATTTCAATCAACTATTTTATCTCCATACTGATGCTTCTGGTATTGGATTGAAAGCAGTACTTACTTAACGAGAAGAAAAACAAAAACATGTTATTGTATATGCTAGTAGAAGTTTGATCAAACCTAAATGAAACTATTCTATCACTGAACAAGAATGTTTAGCAGTCATCTGGGCTATTGAATATTTTCATCAATATCTTAAAACTAATCACTTCTATCTGATAACTGACCACTCTGCCCTCTAATGTTAAAGACATCTGAACTTAAAGAAAAAAGAGCTAGATGGATCCTACATCTAGAACCCTACAACTATACTGTTATTCACAGAACAAAAAGAAAACACAATAATGCTAATGTCATGTCATGCATGTATGAAACAGTAGAACCTATCTATATGCTTCAAGAAGATGATAATGATTGAAACTCTGATTATAGCTTTGCAACTGCCAATTCTATTGCACCTTATATTCCCAATCATGAAGAATTACTCTATAAAGTTGAATGGTTTATTGCAGAAAGATACTGTCCTATCTGCAAAGAGAGAGCTGAAGATTATTATACCCATACTTTCTGTAACTGGTGTAAGAAATTATCAAAGATGAATATGTCTGTAAAAGAAAACAGAGAGCAGATGATGTCTAATCGATGATAACTCAATCCACTCAAATCATTCTAGATGAAATTTGTCCATACCCTCTTCCAAAAAGAAAATTTCAACATCAACTTTGTGATTATGACTTCCATCAAATTCCAAAAACAAGATTAAGTGATAAAGAATTTGAAAAACAAATCCAACTGTCTGACAATTACTGGTGGTTACCAAAATTAAAACAATCTTTCAAACATATAGAGAAAAATTCAATAACTATTTTAAAAACTATCTTTGCAATTCAGTCTGATGGACAGATGCTAATTCTGTCACCTACTATTAAAATCTTCTTGAAAAAACAATCAAAGAAATCCGACCTAAAATAGAATCCAAACCAGATAGTCAGTATCCTGGCAACTGAACTTTAACAACATGGAAACACAATAATATTATCAATTGAAAAACTACATTCTTAATAACAAACTACCAGCAAACATAAATAACAATAAAAAAAAATGTTTACAATCACAAAACAAATTTTTTGAAGTCAAAAATAATCAACTTTACAAGAAAGACAGAAGAAGAAAAACCCGAAACCAACTACTCAAAGTCATCCAAAAACATGAAATCAAAGCAATACTTTATTTGATACATAATTATTCTACTGGTGCACACTTGGGAATTGACAAAACCTTTGAGAAAATTTGTGATCAATACTACTGGCTGCAGATGTTTGAAAATATTAAAGACTATATTCAATTATGTAACCAGTGCCAAAAACATAAAAGATATAGAACACCAGGACCTTTGCATTCCATTCCTATTGAAAAATCCTTTTCCAAAATTGAAATAAACATTGTAGGACCTTTACCAATCACCAAACAAGAAAACAAGTATATTGTTGTTGCAACAAATTACTTTACCAAATGGCCTGAGGCAAAAGCAATCTTTGAAGCCACTGAAAAATGTGTAGCAGAATTCATCTATCAAGTCATTATCTGTAGACATGGATGCCCAAAACAAATCCTGTCTGATAGAGGAACTCATTTTCGAAATGAAATAGTAAATGGATTACTCAAACAATTTGAGATAAGATATTTATTATTCATGCCATATCATCCTCAAACAATGAATTGGTTGAACGATTTAACAGAACTTTGTGTGAGTCATTTGCTAAGTTAACTAAAGGCAAAGAAGATTGGGATCAACACATTTCACCAGTACTTTTTGCTTATAGAACATCAAAACAATCTTCTATGAAAATGACACTATTTTATTCACTTTATAGATGAAAACCTCAAATGCCTACAACAAATATGAATGAAATATTGCAACCAACAATTCTTGACCAATTGTATATTTTATTAGAAGAACTTCCACAACAACAGGAACAAACAAGAAGAAATATTAATAAAAAACAACAGAGACAAAAATAAAGGTTTGATCAAAAAGTAACAAAGTACAAGAAATTCAAAATTGGAGATAAGGTATTAATGTATAATGCTGCCAGAGACAAATATTTTACAGAAAAACTAAAACCAAAATAGAAAGGACCCTTCTACATCCATGATGTCTTGCCCAATAATGTCTTCAAGTTTAGAATAATGGAAGGAAAAGTTCTTGCCACCCCTATCAACCTCTTTCTCTTGAAACTATATTTTGACCAATCTGCATGGGAACCTAGCATACATATATAGGAAGAAGCATTCTTTAGCTACTGAAGAGTTCAGTACCCAGGTTACATGACATGAATGCAAATGCTTAAGTAATCCAGTTCTTCACTTGTACCAAACCCAGTACAAGTATCACTAAACCCTTGAACAAAAAAGAAGACCAGAAGAAACTAGAGAAACAAGTGAAAGATGTAGTGTAATGAAAGTGGCCCACAGAGTGCTTCCTGTCCATTACAGCCAGCCCACAAAGCATACTCAGCAACTATTGCATCTCCCACAATGAATCCATAAACTTTGAAGAAAAGATGCAAGAAAAATGAAATAAGAAGCAAACTTCTAGTTGAATGAGAAAGAAGAGAAAGACTTGTTAAAGGGAGCAGGTGCAGGATTTCCCAACAGATGAAGAAGACTCTCCAAATGAGATACTCTGTTTCTCAAGTTTAAGTTTTCCAACTCTAACTCTCTATTGAGGTTGTGAAGGGAATGTGCATCCCGAAGTATTTCTGATTCTCTTCTTAAGCTTTCCACCTCTGGTTCCAAAGCCCTGAACTATACATGTGGCAGAAATTATTGAATTGAGTCAGGCGCAATTAAAAATCAAAAATTTAATAATTGAGTCAAATAAATTTTTTTTATAGTTGATGCAATAGATACAATTGTGACGCAATGCCGCAATTGTGCCGCAATTATTTTAATATGACGCAATCATATGATTTTGCCACAATTATATAATTTGACGCAATTGTGCCGCAATTATATAATTTGACGCAATTATTTTAATATGACGCAATTATAAAATTTTGCCGCAATTATTTTTAATTATGACTCAATCACGTGATTTGCCGCAATTATGCCGCAATGCCGCAATTGTGACGCAATGCCAAAATAGTGACGCAATTTTTGATTGGTTAATAAAT
>CAJVPV010000965.1:0-17981 GCA_910591835.1 Acaulospora morrowiae
TTTTTTTTTTTTTTTGTAGGTAAACATCATTTCTTTATTTGATTTGTATATGTCAAGGTATACATCATGAAAGAAACAACATTTCTCATATGCAAGTACAATAAGTTAAATACTAGCTTGCCTATAGTAACTATTTGACTAATATTGAAAAGAAAATTTAAAACAATATATCTTATCAAAAGGTAAAAAATTTATTATTTCTTTTTTTTATCTAAAAACAATACTATATATTATTTCTTTACTATTTTATAATTTTTTCAAATCTACTCAAAAAACTGCAATTAGTTTTACTCCATCCAAAGATTTATATTTAACAAATAACTAATAAAATATCTTCACTCCTTAACAACAACATCAAATCTGTTTAAACTCATTTATAACTAGTTCCTTAACAAAAATTCCCACACTTAATAACAATTTCTTTATAAAAATACCCACACACTAACAATAACAACAATAACAAACACAACTAACTGACAATATACTGGATTGGAAAAGCATATGACTGTGCTCTGCATAGGTTTCATTAATTTCCAACTAAACAAGTATCAAAATAATACAACAAAATTGAAGCAGGCTTCATATCCAACTTACTATTATCTCAATTATACCACTAATCTATAAACTATATAACTTTTCACAATTATCATTAATAATAGAGTTGCAATTCACAAGCAGCAATGCTATTGTTAAAGAAAAAAGACAGTCTAAGTCTAATCAATATGAATGAAAGTAAATATTTTCATTGCAAGTAAAAGTAAAATATCAGAAAGTTGCATCCTGTAATCTGGCAGCTTAAGCCAGTGCTTCTCTACTACTGCTGGAGTCATATTCAGCTATCAAAAAGGAAGTGGTAACCTAGGTTGACATATTTGGTTTGTGTTTTGCAAAAGGGATTGTTAACACAAAAGATAATTGCATTCAAAACTCAATATTTACTATCATCACTTCAATAATTTTTATTTCTAATTCTTTAACTATATATAGCTTTCAGGAAGTGATTAATACTGACTTTAAATTAATATATATAGCAACTTTACATCAAAAATTTTTAATCTTTAACCTTCAATACTTTCACATTCCTTCACTCACACTATGACAATCTTGCCTCTCAAATTTATATATATATAATTTATTTTGTTCTTATATATAGATAGTTCCTTTCTTACCTCCACCTCCCTATTTGATGTTAGCGCAATCTGGATTGGTGACCCAATTGATGTGGTTGAGTTGGGTCATAAGCCAAAAAGGAGACCACTAGGAAGGTTTTTCACTATTGGCACAGGATTTTCCTTACCTTATATTTACAAATAGGAAGTCATAAGCATAAACCAAGGTATGGACCCATCTACTTGGTGTAAGTTGATATTCTGGTAAAAAGGACGAGTAGCGTGAGTTAATATTAGCAATAGTTAATAGACTGTTTATGTATGATAATTGTAATCTTAATTGATCCAACAATAAAATCCACGTGTGTATCGCAACTTAGCCCTTCAAAAAAAAAAAATAAATAAATAATTTAATTTAATTTAATTTTTTATAAATATTTTAAAATAATTAAAATATTTTTAAAATTTATATATATTATATTTATTTTAAAAATCTTTAAATTATTTCAATATGAAAAATTTTAAAATAACAATTAATACTTGAATTTCTTATAATAAAAGTTCTATATTAATAATTAAAATTTGAAATTATTAATATTGTTTTTAATAAAAAATTCTAAACTAATATTTAATACTTAAAATTATTGATAAAATAATAATAATAATTTTAATAAAAATTCAAAACTAAAAAAACTTTTTTTTATTTTTCTCTTTTATAATTGAAAAAAATTTTTTTAAAAAATTTTTAAGTTATTTTTTATATTGATCTTTTGAAGGGAATAAATTATATATATTTTTTCTAATAATTATGAAAAAAAATTTTTTCTGAAGTTCATATTTTAAAAGAAGTTATTACTTCTTAATAGTTTCTAAGAAAAGTAAATTTATTAATCAAAAAAATAATAAAATAAAATAGTATTTCAAAAAGAAAGAAAAGTTTAAAAAAATTTTCAAAAGGAAGAAAAATCTAACTTTAGCAAGAAAGAAGAAAAAAAAACAAGAAAAAAAAAGGTTGAATAAAAAAGATTTATAGAACAAAAGAGAAGAATAAGAGATAAGAAAAAAAAATAAATAAGAGAAAAAAACAAAAGAAAAAAAATAAAGAAAAAAAATAAACTATTTAAAAGTTTCTAAAAAAAATTTTTTTAAATATTTGGTGGAAAGTGAAAAATATTTTTTTTTCTTAAAATTATAATTTTTTATCTTAAACTTTATCAAATCACCTTTAATAATCTTTTATATTAATTAATTATATATACTGTATTACAAAAGTAATTAAAAAATAATGTATTATAGATATATAATATTTTCATTCAATTAGAATTTAATTAAAACTTGAAAGATTTTGAGATTTTCCAATATATATAAAAGAAAAAAGAAATATATTAGAAAAAAAACAAACAAACAAATCTTTTTTAAAATAAATTCAATCTGTTATTTAATATTTTTACTTATTTTATATCAAAATCTACACAATTCTATTTAATATTATACAATTAGTTATTATAATATAGTAACAACTTATCAATTAATATCCTAATAATATTTTTTATAAAAAATTGTTAATTTATTATTTTTAATAAAATAGTTTGAATTTTTTATATTATTTATAATAAAAAACTATAAATTTTATTATATTTTTATATTTTTTTATAATAAATTATAAAATTAATTAAATTTCATATTAAAAAGTTTTAAATTAAAATTTTTAAAAATTTTTAAAAATCTTTAATCTATTTTATTAACTAAGATATAATATAAAATATTTAAATTTTTTTTTTATGTTTAACCAGCTGGGTCTTACCTAGTATACTTTATTATTTTATTCATATATGTATTTCATGTATTATAGAAACTACTATTTATAAACAATTCTACGCATCACTAGACTATATCGATTTTACTCCATATCAGCTTGTTACTATCAACGTCATCTCAGAAGGGTTGTGTTGAGGCTAACATGTCAAAGTCTCATTAATGTTATTACTATATCATTATATTCTATTTGGTATTGTATAAATTTTAAGAGAAAGTTTGAATATGGGAAACTAGGAGTAGTATTTATTTTTGGCAAATAGAACCACTGCAGAGAGAATTCTTCTAAATCCGACCACCTGCAAATAGGCATAGCATTTAATTTTCACCTTCCTAAAGCTATTCAAGAACATTTAAGAAACTTATCTCACAGACTTACTGCCTATAGATTGTTTTAGCTATTGGTACTTACTGCTGTTTTGACTGTTTTTTCAGAATAAGTAACTGTTGGAGTGATCTATTACTGGATTGGAATAAGGCCTTTCTGAAAACTTGCAGAAAGAGACATCAGGTACTACAGGGAAACGATTACCAAGCCATCTTTTACCGAAAGCAATACCTTATACACCTTACAACTTCTGGTGATTATCATAATACCAACTGGATAATTGTCACACCATGACATCTTTTCTGAAAATTACAATCTTAACACCTGCTGAATCAGCATGTAAAATGGTTTCTTATGAGAAACAGCACTTATACAGGTTATAGCACCAGATACTATATTAATTTTATTCAACTGTCCTCATATGGAGTTGAATTGGTATCTTGTGATTTGACCTGTGAAGTGTTAGCCACTACACTATAGACCCACAGGTCTAAAAATATTTAAATTAAGATAATATATTTTATTAAATATTATTATTTTATAAATATTTATATAACTATATAATTAATTAATAAAATTTAATAATATACAACTTTTTTTAAAAAAATTTTTTTTTTTAGTAATTATCTTTCAAAATTAAAGAAACAAATATTTTTCTCACTTTTTAACTTCCCAAAGTCCTTTATATATTTTTTATCTCCACTATAAGAATCTCAAGGAAATTAAAAAAGTATACTAGTGTATCAAAATGGGACCTCAGACAAAAAAAAAACAAGTTTGGGTTCTTGCTTTTTTTTTGAATTACATAAGGAAAGGTTTATGGCAGTTACTTCTTTATAAATTTTTCTTAGAGTTCTTTCCATTTTCACTTCTTACAAATATATATTTTTTATTAAATAACTATATTTTTTTTTTGAAAATCTTTTTTGCAAATTAAAAAACCAAACCACATTTTAAAAAATTTTTTTTTTTTTTTTTTTTTTACTGCAAACAAGCATAAAATGCGAGACTTTATTGATTATTAATAATCCTGTTATTACATTAAGCATCCATTTAAGTTAACACTAACCTATTGCATAAAAACTTCTAAAATGATAAAAACAACACATGAGTGAAACCACAGTAGAAATGGTTTATAAATGGCTTATGCCTATTCATAAACAGCTAAGTTATGGTTAGTAGGAATATTTTTTTTAGTAGTACAGAAGATTTTCAAGAGATTTGTCTTGATTTGATAAGTTTTTGATATGTCTTTGTGTGATATTATTGTTGTTGTCATTCCTAACAGGTTAATACCAGTTTGGTTCTTGTTTGATTAAGTATCAGAATTGGATTGGCTGTTGGAATTATGTAAATCGTTTGGAGGGGTTGAGCTGTTTTTGGTTTTTGATTTTGAGAAAATTTTTGATGTCGTTGCAATGGTGCAGTAAAATGTACTGTGTTTAAGTTGTTTAGAAGGGTTTGGTTGAGACAAGTAGGAGAACCTAAAACTCTACTTGAATGTACTTTTAGAAAGAAATCAGTGATGTTGAGGATAATGAGAGGAATGATTATTATGATAATAATAAAGGAAAAGGTGTATAAAGACAAAGTTAAGAAGAAAGACTGCCACGGGCCTTTCTCCATACAACCAAAGAACAAACAAGACTTCCAAACTTGCTTGACCTTTGATCAAAGGTTCCATTCTGATATAACAGTGGTCCTTAAAGTCCTTATGTCCTTGAGCTTATAGCATAGTTGGCATATTGAAGAGAGAGAGGAAAGTACTTCTTTTAAGAAAATTACCATAAAAGAAAATTTTCAAGAAATTAGTGGTGAACAGGTAGGGGTTTTTTTTTTTATTAAAAATATTTATATTGTTGATTTAAAGAATCAGCAATATATTTATTATTTACTTTTTATTATTATCCAGTATGATTTGTTGTGTCACAAAAATTATAAACTTTTTTTAAAAAAAATTTTTACAAAAAAACCATAATTAATTTACTTCTGTCAATTGATCAACATCTCAAAACCAACCAATCAAACATTACCAATTATTCAAACAAAACCATACTATTAAAATACTATATACTGATTAATATAAACAAAATCTTTTTCAGCAATAACTATCAAAACAAAATCTGATTATCAATAAACAAACCAATTATACTATTAATAAACAAACCAATTATTAATCATATTAACAAAACAATAATACAATTATTATAACAAATTAATTATCAAAAAAATATATCATCAATACTATTATATATTTTGAACAGTAGTCTGGTTATTTGTTATAAGTATACATATATTGTACTTCAGTTAAATGGAACTACTAATATGGCATATTTATTTAAAGCATTCTTAGCTTTACAATTAGTTTTTTATATCTATTTCTTTACTTAGTATTTTATTTTTTTTTACTTCTTATAGTCTTTTTATACATAAATCTGAATAGGTATTTATAGCTGCTTGATACTATCTTTGACAATATATTAATTTTAATATTTCTTTTTTTTTACAACTTAAATAATTTACTATAAACAAGCTAATATTAAATTCACTAATCAACTGGTCATATAAGAGATGTTGTTACTTTTTTCATATATAAATTTTTCAATTTTACAATTATAATAAAGTAACAATGACCTGTGGGTTTATAGTGTAATAGTTAACACTCCACAGGTCAGATCATAAGATACCAGTTCAACTCCAGGTAAAGGCGGTTGAACTGTATTAAAAATGATATCTGAAACCATAACCTATAAGAGCCCTGTTTTCTATAAGAAGTCATTCGCACGCTAATGCAATAAAATAATAGGATTGTAATCTCCAAGAAAGGTATGTGGCGCAATGATCATCTAGAAATGGTATGATAATCATCAGACAAGGTGCCAAGAACTAACCATACATTTGGAAATATAGACTGAGCCGTATTCCATTTCAACTAACCCAGTTAAGCCCCTTCCACTGTTAATTATCAAAAGTAGAAAGCCTTGAAGAGAGCACCAATCCAGTGCCATCATGGGATGATATGGCTAGCTATGTGGTGAGACAAAGCACATAGGAGTTGCACCCTGCTTGGTCAAAATGACCTCTAGATTTGGCAGCTTACACCAACCGGTCCGAATCTGGAGTGTCTACTAGAAGTTTAAGAATCGATCCATAGGTGATGTCTTACAAATCCACATTTATGTAGATTCTTAAGGAGTTATGTCTTACTTGGCCATAATAACTCCTAGATTTGGTAGTGTCTAATTGGCGGTCAAAACCAGAGCATTCACTAGGGAGTTTGTGCTTATGTCAAAGGTTCCCCTCTGTTCATGTAATGGATTAAGAGAAGTATGATGTAAAAGGTAATCTATATAAGATAATTAACAGTATAAGCCCCTCATAAGCACATAAGCCCTATAGGTTAGGTAGTTTAAAAACTAGTGGTGGGATTTCTACCTCCTATAGCCTCCTGGTATCACAAGGAAAGATTATAAAGTGATAGGCTTTCGGGTACCAGATGAATAAAGTTGATAGGCTAGTATTTAGTTGTATTCATATATTACAAAGGATGCTTGATGTAATGAATACATTGTTATCAATAAAGAATTTGCATCTAATGCCATTTAATTTTTTAAAAAAAAATATAATAATAAAGCAACAATATTTACTTAAAAAAAAAATTAATAAATATTTATAATATTATAATTATTTTAAATACTTAAAGAAAACCAAAAAAAATTTAAAATATTTTTAATAAATATAAATTTTTTTTAAATTTAATTATAAACTTTTTTTTATATTTTTATAAATTTTTAATATAATATCTTTTTTTAATAAATTAATATTTATAAGATTATTTTTATAATTAAACATAAATAACAAAAATAATTTAAATTTGATAATTTATATATTAAACAAAAAATTAATATTTCTAGTTATTTGTTATTATTGCAAAGAGATTTAAAATAAATCAATAATTGTTTTTTCTTTTTTTTTTTTAAAAAATAGTCAAGTGCAAGTAAATGTAAAACTTTATTAATATATAATTTTGAGATTCAAATTGTATTTAAGGACTTATACAAATTAATATATTATATATATTATATAGATTATTCTTTATTTATATATTTTTATATTGATATTTTAATTCTATTACTTAACAATTTATCTTTACTAATTTCAAGAGACAAATCTATAGAATATAAAAATTCTACTACTAGTTTTAAACTATCTAATATATTTTAAATTAGACTTATAATAAAGAAATAATTCTTATAGAAGTTGATTCAAATATCTTCTTTTATTTTATTATCTATATTTTAAGCCTTGTCTTGTATTATTTTTGAATTTCACAAATTATAACTTTTCTTATTACTTATAATAAATATTACCATTTTAAGTTTTGTATTATATTAAAATAAACTTAGGCTAGAACTTTAATTATAATGAAACAAATATTGATTAAAATTGATTAGAATGGAGTACAGTCTAGTCTATATATTCAAATATATTATATTTTTACTTGCCAATAATTTTTTTTTTTAAAGTATATCAGCAATAATTGCCTGGCTAAGTATTTATTCTTAATAATGATATTTATATATATCTTTTGATATTACTATCTAGAACTATGCTATAATATATCAGTTGTCAATTATATCCAATACTTATCGGAATTGCTTCAAATAATGACATTTGCTATAGCTTGTTCCTAACTATATTAGGTATAGAGATTAATCTACTGAACAAAAGTAATCCTTTGTTGGACCAGTAGCATGTATTTTCACTAGTAATTGGACAGCTTTATTTCTAACTGGGAAGAAATTAAGGGAAAGTTGAAAGGAGGCACTAGGAATAATATCTATAGCGAATAAAGCTATATGATCACTGCTTGTTCCATCAGAAATAAATCCCTTTACCACCACCTGTAGCTAGGCTAATCATTTAATTTCTTACCTGTTCAATGATACCCAAGAACATTCAAGGTACTTATAACTGGTGCTTATTGCCTAAATATTGACTTACACATTACAGGAAACAGGACTTATAGTCAGAAGCCTTCTCAGGATAAGTACTGCCAAACTGGTTTATTACTGGATTGGGATGAGACTAGAGCAAGGATCTGCGTGAAAGACGCCGGATATTAGGAGAAGGATCATCAAATCTATTTGTCAAAAGTGGACATCTTATACATCTTGCAACTTCTGGTGATTATTGTAATATCAACTGGATGATCATCATGTTATGACACCTTTTCTGGAGATCACAATTCTAACATCTTACTGGATCAGTATATGAATGACTTCTTATAGGAAATAGGATTTAACAGGTTATGGCCCCAGATATCATTTTTAATTCTATTCAACTGCCTTCACCTAGGGTTGAACTGATATCTTGTAATTTGACTTGTAGAGTGTTAATTATTACATTATATATCTACAGATCTTTACTTGCCAATAATTATTATAATACTAATTAGATAATTGTTATGTCACTATATATTTTGTAAGAATTACAATCTAAATATTTACTGGTTCAACATATAAACTGATTTTTAATAAGAAACAATATATTGTAGATTATAATACCAGATACTATATTAATTTTATTTAATTGCCTTTATATAGAATTAAATTGATATCTTGTGATCTGATTTGTAAAGTACTAACTATTATATTATGGATTCATAAGTCTAATAATTGTTTATAAAATGTTTTATAAATAATTTTTTTTAAATTTATTAAATATTTTTATTATTGGAAAATATTTCAATAATTATTTTATATCTAACTTATATATATTTATAGTAAAATATGTATATAGTGTATTATCTTTATTGATACGTTATATATCCAGACAGATATCAAGTGTCTTTACAAAAAATTAACTGGAAATTGGTTGGTACATGGATATTTTTTGTCTCTACAGCTAATTTGCAGATTAACATTACCTAGTACATATATTGTTATAAGACTAGTTATGCTAACCACTATTATTCAACTATATATTTATTTAAACATTTGAAGATATATCTATATATATCAAGTGGAACTTTTCACGAGGAGGAATTCTACTACTAGTTTAAATCCACCTAAATTTGCTAAATCCATTATTACAAGGAGTAAGTGATTATGAAATATTATTATAGAAATTAATTCCAATATTCCAGTTATTGTTATTACCGACTCTCGAGATATGCTACTAGCATAGTATTGCACTACTATTTTTACCACCTGTGGAACTGGCATTCTTGCTTGGATTCCAATTTAATCTTGATGATCCTCACTAGGCTCACTTGGTCTTAATGGTTTTTGCTTGGATTGTCACCACTTGTGGCAGATAACCTTTATCCTTTCGGTTCATTTAAGTTCAAAAGAATATTATTTTTGAAATAGATCTTCAAGTTTCAAATTGGAATAGATCAGTTTAGAATTAGCCTCTTTATATTATGTAACAAAGTCTGCTGTTACCAGTTTGGATTAGAGTTTGTAGATTTAATACCAGAGTTAGATCAGAAGTCTTTTTTTATGCAACCTTTCTTACTTTAACTTGTTTTCAGCCTGTGATCATTAGAAAGACCAAAGGTTCTATATTTATGTAGCTTAACTAAATTTGGAAATTGATTTTCAGCTAATTGGATATAACATGAATTGGAAGCCAGTCAATTAATTATAAAGGTGATAAATTTTTATAACCAGGTAGGTTTGAACTATAAACCTTTTCCTGGTGACCTATGGAGCATTACTATTGTATTATAGACCCATAGATCCTCTGACTTATATATTTTTATATTAGTATAATATTTAATATAATATATATAGAATATAATAAAAAATTTTTTAAAGTATCATAATTTTTTATATATAGAATATAATAAAAAATTTTTTAAAATATTATAATTTTTTATATTTTTCAACTATATTCTATTATTTTATTTACTATAAACAAAGTTTTTAATAGTAAAAAAAAAAAACTCTTTCCCAAATGTATCAGATTCCCTAAAAATTTTAAGAAAAAACAAGCCAAGCGTCCTTGGGGGCACCTTTTCCAAGGTAAAACCTCCAGACCCAGTACATGCTCTCTTGGACATCGTCCTTATCAACCCAAGCAAACTTCTGTTTGCTGTAGTTTACATGGAAATAAATATGCGCACTATTCTAGTCTCCCTTCCAGGAAAAAACATATCCATTCCACTACTCGTTAGCTTCTCCAAATATTGGATTATTCCAGTTTAGGAAAGCTCCTCTCAAGCCCAGGATGATATTCCAACAATATATATCAAGTTCAGTACCTCTAAAACTACTAGAGCAACCCACCAAGCATTTACTATAGTAACAGCCAGCAAACCAAGAAAGAAGTTCAGCTCCCAACTGGAGGAGTTTTTCAAATACCAGGACAGCAACAAACTCAGTCAGGCCGACAGAGAACAAATAGCTCAAAAAGTTATTAGCAGCAACCTCAACTACAATTGGCATCTGTCATAGAACCAAGTTAACATTATAGATAAGGAGAACAGCACATTTCAATTAGAAAAGGTATTAGATTTATTTATTTACTCTCCACCAAACATCCCAGTACAGGAGGAAAACCTCCTATCGTCATTAGACAATACTGCTAATAGTTTCTCCCCACACCTGAGAATTCTCAAGCCCAAAAAACCACAAACAGCTCACCCCCTACAAATGATCAACAAAGCTTATCAGTAGCACCAAATGCGCAAGTCATGTACACAAGCACGCCTAATAACCACAACACATCATACGATTAACAAGAAGCAGGTGACATGATGCAAGTTGATGATTATTAGCATGCAGTTACCCCTGATGCCAATCAAGACAAATCTGGTAGCACAATCAGACCAACAAGTCCAGTATCTGCGATCGACATCTCCATGGATCCCATGGGACAGGATATCTCAATAGGAAACACAGAATCATTAGCGGAATTTAACAGAAAAGTGCAAATAGATTTGGAAAAACTTCAAAACTCATAATTGAATCACCCCACTAGGCCAGAAACCACAGACCTGAACCCAGCAATACAAAATAATAATATTGCAACTCCACCAAATAAGAAAACAAGTCTTGTAGGTGACCTGTTAGTATCACCTGAGTCATCAACCACCTCAAATAGCGTAACAACCTCACCAACCTTGCAACCACTAAATTCAAGAGAGCAAAGAGTAATCAATCTACTTATGAAAAGCGACCCCAATACCCAGCAGATAATAGATGAGGACTCAATCAAACAGCCCATTAATACAGATAAGCCTTTGTTAGTGAGCACAATATAATCATTGATTTGGCAGCACAATTAAGTCACTGCCGCACAAATGCCCAAGAAGTCATAAACACTTGCAAAGAAATCACTAACAAGCTCAAAGGCTCAGTCCTCCAAGAGCCGCAATTCGCCATCTTTACTAAAATTCTATTCAAAGACAGATCCTTTTTCAGATCATTCACCAAAAACGAGTGCCTTAAAGGCAACCACCAAATAGAATACGAGGCACTCGAAGAGAAAGCATATATCAAATACAAGAGACAAAACAACTTAGGATATATCAATAGAAGCACAAAAAGAAAAATCCGTTGGCTTTTAAACTCAACCCTATTCGTTGCCTGTCTCAGATTTACAGATCTGTCAAAACTCAAATACTATGAAGTAGCACAACTCCTTGAATACGGCTGCAACTATCTTATTAAAGATAACAACAAGACATTGGACTACATCGAAGTACTAGACATCTGCAAACAAACACTATATGAGCCATTATCTCCACTGTCCCAATCCTTTAATCAAATCCCATCGAACATTATAATTAGATTACCATGCCAACTACCAATAAGAGAAAGAACACACCTACCTAAAGTACTCTCTGTATTACACACCTACTATAAGTTCGAGCACATACTGGATTTATTCTTCTACACTTCTCCTCCACTTCTAGAGAAACCAGAGGAACTTAACGAAGTAACTAGATCACTGTTTCTCATTGTTGATAGAAAGGACCTTAAAATGCTTGCCGAAAAAGCTAGAAAATGGAGAAAGCACTACAGGGTCCCACAAAAACTATCCAAATCGTATTTCAATCGCCTTCTCCAAAGGAATCTCTGCCAGTATCATATAAACTTCTCCCACCTCATTTAGCAACATACTTTTCTTATGACCCCATGATAATGAACACATGTGAACTTATTGGCATACTGAGAAAGGAGTACAAGCTTATTATCTTGCCAATAGATTACTACAAGTACAAAAGACCTCTCTCCAGGTCCCCTAACCCACTCTTAGATGAGATTGACATTCCAATCCCAGCAAATACCAAAGAAAATGCAATGGCCTTAATTGCTTGTCTAAGAAGTGACTTCAAATTTAGCCTTCCCCTCAGCCTAGCATAGATTGATCCAGCAATCTCACAAACTAATAAGGAAAAACTGCCAAGTAAAATCAGTGAAGTAGACGTCTCATTAGGAATTGGCACCTTCCTGGACTATAGGGATGAGCAGTACCAAGAGAAAATTAGAAAACTCGACCAGAGATATGAATTTCTTATACTGCCAGAAGACTGGTTCAAAGCTCCTAAAGCACCTCTCCCTCAATTGAAGAACTGAACAAATTCAACCAAGAAAATTACATAGACATCCAATTCCCTCTCAGAGATGATGACGACTTACTAACCTACATCACTCAACTTCACAAGAGCTACAATTTTGACAGACTACTAGATGAATATATACTTGCAGAGAACTTACCGGAGCCTGGTTTTGATCTTATCCCATTTATTTGCTAAGATAAGAAGCCTATCCAACTATATACACTCATTGAACAGTTTTATACAAAATACTACTCCTGACACCAACACCGTTACCACAATTAAAAATTTTCTCAACATTACAACACTAAATATTAGAGATCTCAATGATAGATCAAAGTTAACAACCCTTACGCACAACCTCACAAATGAAAGGTCAATAATGTGTTGCTCCGAAACCAAAGTCTTCACAACTAATCCCCTCCTAAAGAAGCTTAATAACAAAATCATTATTGCAAGCACACCATCAGCATCATCAAAAAATGGATCATGCCTAATAGTAAGCGATAATCTAGTCAACCACATTTTTGCGACATATGCAGAAAATGAGTATTGGTGCTCAGCCCACATGAAATTCAAACTGAAAATTGACTTAATTGTTACAACCATTTACTTGCCTCATGAAACAAGCGAAAGGAAAAAAGCAACCAAATCATTTGTAAAGCACTTAAGAAAATTCAAAGGATCAACTCATCAGATATTGGCAGGTGACTTCAACTCATACCCTATAGGCACTCCATCCATCAATGCATCAACAACAAACATTAAAAAAACTATCTACAATTATTTGTTCAATTGGGTGGACATCATGAAAGTCCTAAATAGAGAAGGCGAATTTACTCATATAATACAAACTAGTGCATCAAGAATTGATCAAATTTGATGCACAAACCATCTCAGATCCAAAGTCCTTAGTGCAAAAACCTCAGAATTCCTATCAATAGTCACTGATTACAAACAAGTTCAAATAATTTTTAATTGGTTTGAATACAAGCTCAGAGTCCTAGGCTGTTAGACTAAGTTATTTGATTGGAAACAAGCCATGCCAGAACAGAGAAGCAACTTTCAAGAAGAAACAGATCTTAGAATCTCCATGAGGGACAGCCACTCTTGGCCCTCATTCAACCATACTATTGTAAATGCAGTTAAGAATAACCTACCACTAGTAAAACCAGTTATGAACAAGGCTCCTCAACACAATGGAGATCAACATTATAGAACAATCAGGCGAATTAAAAAGATTATTTCCAAAAAAAAGAAATCTATTTCAGTAAGGGTACCAAGGCACATTGTACAAATCCATGAAAAGATCTTTGGACCTACACTAATCTCTATCAAATCACTATACCAGATTAAAAATACATTTATCAAAGAAAGACTTAATAATATTAAAGAGTTTCACACTGAACAAGTTCAGAGAAACATTACTAACAACTTTATTAAATTTTGGAAAAGATTAAAAAGTTTTATCAAAAAAGCATTAGGCAACCTCAAGCCCTCACTAGACCTCAACTTCATACAAGACAAGCAAGGTATCCTTACAGATGATCCAGAGGAAATCAAAAATATCATAATCAACCATTTCAAAAAGGTTCTGACGAATAACAACTTCGATCTGTCCGATCCATTTTGGTTTGACAAATATGTTCCTATCAGTACAATAGAAGAAGGCACATATAACAACATCTTAAATTCAATCAGCCTCACTGAAGTTAAGGACACACTGCAAGAACTACCTCTAGATAAGACTCCAGGATGCTCAAGTATTACATATGAGATGATTAACTCCCTTGGACACATCTCAAAACAGATACTTTTACAGTTGTACAACAAGGTCATTGATGACAAAATCACTTCACAGAGCTGAAAAAAGTTGACAATCATTTTGCTTCCTAAAAAAATTATATGGTCACATAAAGTTTCAGACACCCACCCGATATCCTTAATCGAGTCAACGAGAAAAGTTTTTACAAAAATAATCAATACTAGATTGTTGAAAACTATATATGTGAATAATATCTTGTCAAAAGCTAGCTTTGCAGGGCTACCCAACCAAAGCACAATGGAACCATTAACCATTGTGGCCTCAAGCCTGAACACAGCAAAGAATCTGAACAGTGAACTTTGGCTGGCCTCCTTTGACATCGCAAAGGCATTCGATTCAGTCAACCTCAACAGTCTCAAAGCAGCCTTAAAGAGAATCAAAATCCCAAATAAGCTTATCAACATTTTTCACAGCCTGTTAAACAAACGAGAACTTGCAGTAGTAACAAACTTTGGTAGTACAAATAATATAGAGGTGTCAAAAGGCCTCGATCAAGGAGAGACACTCTCACCACTCTTATGGACAATCTTCTATGACCCAATGGTGACAACAATTCACAATAATGCTAGGCAATCACTAATCCCATATAGCATCCTCACGTATATGGATGACGGCAAACTCTCTAGATAGTCTTCAAGACCTCATAGACATCTTTTGCTCCTTTCTCATCCTTAACAACATCAAATGCAATTTAGACAAACCAATGCTCATCACTATCCTAGCTAACAATAGTAGTGCAAGGAATACAGGCTTGCAAGTCATAGATACAATAGTAAGACCACTTAGCGTCAAAACTCTCCTTCGATATCTAGGCAACTTCTTTGCAGGAGACCCAGCCAGAGGTATTCCAAACCAGACCTATATCAAGAATTTAAGCCAGATCATAGAAGCCTGCCACAAATAGAAATGAAACGGCCCAATATTAAAACAAGTGCTGGACTGGATTATTCCTAGCAAACTTAATTACACTTTTTTAACAAGCTCTCTCTTCAAACCGCAGTTATAAAAGCTCCAGACCAGAGTTAATAACGCGATCAAAGAAAAGTTTAAAATAGGAAAAACGATATCTGACAAAATCACTTACTCACAAGCTGGACTCAATCTGATAAACCTAGTGGATAATCAAGACCTTACTCTAATAAAACTTCTCATCGCCAAACTTACTAACACAAAGATCCAAGAAGCTATGTCACTGGAAATAAACTTTCTTCAAGCCAGTCTTGCTATCTGGCTTGTCCAATTTGTCATCCAGAGAATTCCCAGAAACATGGATTACGCAAGCTGTGACAGTTTCAAAAGAGTACAAAATTGACATCTGCCCTACTTCCTGTTAATACAATTACCCCAAAGGGAAACAATCACTAGGCCTTCACTTTTTATTTGACAGTAAATATCTAAAGCGTCAGGTATTAGGACTGAGCAGAGGAAACAAGTTCTTAGAAGATCTATTTACTTTCCAATCGAACAGAAGACTATCCTGGCATGAGTTTAACACACACTTTCGTTCATACCCAAAGGTCCCATACTTTCCTGGTTTACCAAAATTAATTCCACACCCATTCCTAAAGGAACTTTGACCTGTATACCAAACACGAGAACCAGATTCTGGGCTTTTATTACCAATAACGAACTGAGTTTCATTAAAACAAGAGTCAATCGTAACTGTACTTACTCTTAAATAAAGGGAATTCACTATAAATTAACAACGAGTAGAACTCTCAAAAAGTGCCAGTGTCATAACAACGGCTCCCAAATCATCATCCCAGTTACTAAAGCAATATCCCTTTGGACATACAAGACAAATAATGAACATTGCCTAGCCAACGTACTAGAGGAAATATGGCTTCAACTTCAACACATTACCATTCCGAACAATAATCCAAAAGTAGAAATCAGCTTTCACGAATATAGAGATCTATCAGTACAAATCAATGCCAATACCATAGAGGATCTTAAACAAGTTATCAACTTCAACAGACTATTTTTGCACTTCAATATTAAGAGCAAAGATGAATTATTAAGGATACATGAACACAACACTAACATAGCTCTTTACTCAACAAATCCGCAGCCAATCAATACTCTCCTAGGGTTAATCAGTTTAATGGAGGCAGCCAATGTTCAGACATATATATCAGTCAATCTCCCTAAGAAGCTTGACCTATATACTCCAAGCTACTCTAATCAAAGAGTCAAGATTTCATACAGTTTTTTAAAAGAAAAAATCAACAGCACATGTAAACGCAAAAACATCAAATTAAGACTAGAGTCAAGCCCAGTCATCTCAAGCTACCAAGACAGTGACATAATCATAGGGATTAATAACCTAGTAGAACCTGAAAGCTGTACCTCAAGCCCAAAAATTAAGAATAATTGGAGCTACAGCCCAGTCATCTGGACCAAAAAAATTTAGCGAATATATAGGCTCGCTGATGTTATTCAGAGCTCGTCAATCAAAAACAGGTGAAAAGTTAGCATGAAAGTATCAACACTTCAAATTCTAGCCAAGGCAAACAAGCTACTAATCAAGAAGGACAAAATAAATACCTCCTCCCTACTAGCCTTCAGACTCAAGCTGCTAAGTGAAACATTGCCATCTAGGCAATTGCTACACGATCGATATCCAAGCACCTACGCTGATAATCTTTGCTCCAGGTGCCTTACAGCAGTAGAAATCCAGAGTCACATTTTTAATTGCTATAAAAACATTGTAGCATACAACGAAATGGAAAACAAGATAAGGACAAGTCTAATAAAGCTTGTTAGGAAAAACAATAATAAGAAGCTCTTAACAGAAATCAAAAGAAGAATACAAAAACTAGACTTTGGCCAAAAATTCAACCTAGACAAACTTGCAAGCGGAATGCTAAGCATAGACATACAACTACCTGTCACCAGTCACACCAAGATGGCAAACAAAATACTAGCCCTACTATACCACAAATATGGATTCCAAAATCAGTAACAGCTAACACATCTGAAGTAAAGGGAGTCAAATGGAAAAGGCACTCCCCTCCAGCCAAAAGCCCCAATAACATTTACTTATCAAAAGCCACCCTAAATGATAAAAGTTTATTAAAGTTAATAATGGAAGCTACAGACTCACAAGCAAATTACAACAGCAGCACTATTAAATTACAAGTCTTTATCTTAGCTCTGGAAGGGCATTAACCATCCAGCACTAAAACTAATCTGAAATACACTAAGTGTAACTAGGATAGGGATAGTTAGCATCGTAGATAGGTTAATGTTAATTTATAAACTCAATTTTGTAAAGATGTTTGATGTAATCCGGATATGTTATATATATTAATAAAGTTTTGCATCTGATGC
>CAJVPV010000966.1:0-17980 GCA_910591835.1 Acaulospora morrowiae
TGTTTATTGATTATTGCTTCTTCCCACCTGATATTATTTTTGGTGTTTTCATCTGTTGCAATCAAGTTCTGGTTAAGTATTCTTCAGCTGAGGATATGTTTTATTTTAATTAGATTTTTGATTGTTTCTGTGATTGTATTATCCATAATTTGCCTATTCCATTCTTGTACTGTGTCTTTTATTAGTATGTATGTATGATACTTTATCAGATTAAATATTTATATATATGTGGTTATCACAGGATTGGCCTATGCTACTTCAGCACCAGAGGCACAACTAATAGTTTGTAATACATTTAGTAAAATTTCAAAATAAAATATAAAATAATTACATTTTAAGAAAACTATATTACAAATCCAATTAGGAAAGACACACGATACTCTCTTAATTTTTTATTAGAACAATTTTAAAGGATAATCTAGCTTATCGCACTGTTGTATGTACTCTAATCTGTCCAATGGTTTTTAAGAACTTTGGTGTGGTCTGTGAATTACATCTCCCACTAAGGTATCCTGATGATTTGTTACAGGAAAATTAACTTATGCTCTTCAGCATCCCATCGGTTAAATTTTTATCCTTTTAATTTAATTTTTCTAATTTTGGCCTTACTATGGTTATGGACTCCAGCTGAATAACCTGTTCTTGTCAAATTTGAAAAGATTAAAAGTGTGAATCATTCTTTTTTAGGATAGTGTTGTATTTTTTGTAGAATTCGACATCACCTATTACTGAATCCATATCATCCTTGAGAAGATCATTGATTAGCTCTATGGATGGTTTGAGAATTGTTATA
This sequence comes from Acaulospora morrowiae, assembly GCA_910591835.1. NCBI lineage: Eukaryota > Fungi > Glomeromycota > Glomeromycetes > Diversisporales > Acaulosporaceae > Acaulospora > Acaulospora morrowiae. The sequence goes on from CAJVPV010000966.1 coordinate 794, forward strand.
TACCCTCATTCACTTAAACCAAAAGAGTCGTTAGATGGTGAATAGTCATTGATATCCACAAATTCACTGTAGTTCTGGAAATTAATCTGGTAGTTGCCGGGTTTGTTACCAGTTATTTTGATTAATCTCTTGATCTTTGATTCGTCAATGTCGTTGCGAGTCGCAAGAATATGTTTTCTCAATTTTCTTTTGATGCCTAACATTTGTGTAACAGATGCAGCACTGTCAAGGGCAGTTGCTTTTCTTTTCGCTTTTTTGCGTGGTGTTTCAATCTCCATGAACTTTGGTTTGTGAGTTGCATTGAAATATTTCTTTCGTGTATTGTGGCTGGTAAAGTTTTCATTATATTCAGTATATTTGCATGCCTTTACAGATAGAGGTTGTTTGAATGCAGGTTGTTTTTCTGCTGACTTGCCTGGTTTTTTGTCCCCCTGGCGTCTCCCTTTTTTGGGTATTGAGTTCTTTTCTTTTTTAAAAAGCCGGCTGCTGGTGTAGGGGTAAGTATTTGTTATTTAAAGTTGCTAAAACATACTGAAGAAGCTTTTCCCACCCATTTTAAAAAAAGTTCTTGTATCAGAGCAAGCTGGTCTGCTGACCCAGAGTATTTAAAGACTGACCTATAGAGAAATCTTATCTCTACAGATATTGTTGTCATGTTTTGATAATTTTTATTAAAGAAAACTCAACTTCTCGTTGACTTTTTTCAAAAGTTTTCTTATAAAGAAATTTTTAAGAAAAGTGATATAAACGGAAAAGAGTTTTTTTGTGAAATTTTTTAATTTTTTAAATATAAGAAAAATAAAAATATATATAAAAATGAAATAACTAGAGCTGAAACTAAATCAAATAAACAATAAGATTTTTGATGATAAAGCCAGTATATCCAGAGAAATTCCTTGTCCAATTATAGAAACTGAAGTTTACTAAGTTTTTCCATTATTTGCATATGCTTTGGTAACAAAGAAATTATAGTATAGTTAATGTTGTTTGGAGTTATTGTTATTGTTGTTATTGTTATTGTACTGAAAAACTGGTTTGAACAGGTTTGGTTTTTGCTTTGTTGTTTTGACAAAATCTAATTGGATGATTGGAGAGTAATGATCATCTAGAGGAAGTAAACTGATTTCAGTTTTTTGAATGGAATTTTTTAAGAATTTTGAAATGGCGCAGTAAATATTACTATTGTAAAATTATGTGTAAAGGTTGACTTAAAACAAATATTAGATCCTACAATTTTGTTTGAGTATATTTTTTGGAAAGTATTTTGTTTAGCAAATATGGTGATATTGATGTAAATGGTTTTTATGATATAATAAGAGTAGGGATGTATGCAAAAGAATATACAGTACATGTGGCATAAATTATTTTACTGTTGACTTAATTCCTAAAATTCTCAAAATAATTGCGTTATGATTCAATTATTTATATGTTTTAATAGTGACTCAATTAATTATGTCAATTGCATCAAGGATTTATAATTTTCAATAACATATATACAAGAGAGCAAAAGAAAAAAGAACTGTCACAGGCCTTTTCTCATGTAATCAAAGGATAAACAAGATTCCCAAACTTGAATAGATTTCGACCAGAGATTCCATTCCACTGCATCAGTTGTCTTGAAGGTTCTTGAGTTCTTGAGCTGAAGCTTACTTGCAATAAAGAGTATAAAACACTTTTTCTTGTTTAAAATTATCATAAAAGAAAAATTTTTAACAAAACAGATGTGATCAGGAGAGAGTTTTTTTATTTTGTTAGTTATTAGATCTTAAAAATAAAATAATATGATTAATATTCTGATATTATTACTAATATTAAATTTTATGTAAATTTTAAATTTTATTTTTTTTAAATTTTATTTTTTTTAAAAAAAAATTTCAAGAAAAATAATATATATATATAATTTTTTTTTTTAATTTTGACTTACTATATTTTTATATTTAATAAAAATAATTATTGTTAAAAAATTTTTATTAAAACATATTGATTTATTTTTAAAAAATTTATTTATTTTATTGAATTATAAAATAATATCAAGAAAAAAAAAAGCTCTTATTCATTTATTACCAATTTTTTGAAATCATTTTTATAATAATTTTTTTTGAAAAAATATCTTTTACTTTTTTTAATATATTAAATCTATTATAAGTTTAAAAATATAAGAATTTTAAGGATTATTGTTATATTTAAATAAATTTTTAATAAAGAATCAAACATATTTAAAAGGTTTATTTTTTCAAATAATCAATATAATTATGACAATTAATTAAACTCTAATAACCTACTATAATGACAATCAAACTAGTTTAAACTTGTTCATAATAACAATAACAACTTAACAATTAAATTAATTACAATACTTTTATTAATAACAATATTATATTTATATAGAAATACAAAGCTTTTTATATGTTTTACATAACATTTGAACTGTTATCATATGGTTTTACAGATTTAAGCAACATTACCAAAATTCAAGTAATATTATAACAACAAAAAAAGCCACTATTATGGTTTTACAAGTCCAAATAGCATAATTAAAACTCAATCAAAAAATTTTTATCAACGACCACATTAACTTGGCTGTTTATTTTAATAAGCATTAGTCACTTAAAAATTAATAGTTGGTACATATGATAGGCTAATATTAAAATTATCTTTAAATTTTCGATAATTTTTAAAACATTTAATACTTTGTTTGAGTGTGTTTTTTGAAGAGTGTTTAAGAATTTAGCGTATATGAAGGTAGTGTTATGAATGGTATTTATTGATATTTAAAAATCAAAAATCAAAAATCATGATACAATTGTTAAAGAAAGTGTAATAAAATATTATATAAACACTAAGAAAATTCTAATCAAAACAAAAACCATACAAATTCAACTAAGTTATAAGCTATTAAATTAATTATTCAATACCGGGTTTTATACTTAATTTGGTAAAATATAACATTAATGTAAGTTTGGAATGATATGTTGAGTACGCAAGGCTTCTTAAATCTTATTTAAATAATCCACGATCATACTTCACTTTACCAAACAATTTTACTTTCTATGTAATGCGAATGCTTCTACGATAGTCGTGCCTTTGAGTAATTCCTCCCTCACGCGTTCATCCATTTCTACATTCTTTTTACATAAATCGAGCACACTATCCAGCAACTGCAGGGGAATACAGACCACACCATCCAAATCCGCAATTATTACATCCCCAGGATTAATTGTAATCGGTGGGTTATAGTTCCCATTAAGAGTGACTGGTTGGTTGAGGGTTGTTGGACGAGTGTATGCTTTAGCAGAAAGTACAGATGTCGCTTTTGCAAATACCTTCGGTCATTACCACAGCCAAAATCGGATGACAAAATAACATTAAAAGACATTCACATTAACAATCAGTTTGATTAATAATAATTAATACCGGAAGTCCATCGGCACGGAGCTCTCCAAGATCGCGAACGCGACCATCAACCACAACTCCCTTGACACCACGCATTTTTGCCCTTGTGTTCATCAGCCCACCCCAAACAGCATTTAATGCATCTAAGAACGATAGATTTAAATTTAAATTTATTATCAAGCATATAACGATGATGAAACAAGGAAAGTACAAACTTGGTGGAGCTGATACAAAAACCACGCTACCCTCCGGGGATGCATCAGCCTACAAAAAGAAAAGTAAGTGAATTGCTGGAAATCAAGGGAACCAAAGAACTTACAAAATGTTGACTTGGTTTTGGAGAAGTTGTATCATCGATTGGGACGACCTATAATTGTTTAAAAGGCGAAATTATCACCCATGAATTCAACGATCAATAAGCCTTTCATTATTAAATGAATATTACTTTAACAGTGAACACAGGACCAACAAGTTTTGAGGGACCGGCTTGTTGTTCCGGTGAGAACATAATGATATCAGGCAGGTAGCCCCCGTGAGGGTAAGTTAATTTTAAAAGTGCATCGGCCGCCTATATTTTTAAGTTAGACGTTGCATCAATTGAATGACAGAATGAAAGACTTTGATGTTTCTTTGGTCTGAATTTTTACATCTTTAATGTAGTTTAAATAATTTACTATAGATTCATATCTTTATAATAATTTTTAGAATAATTTATAACATGAACGAATGAAGCGCTTTCATACATCACAGCTAGAATACGAGGATAAAAGTTCAAGTTTTTCCTTAATATTTTCTTCCGCCATTTTGTGGTAATGAAAAAGAGGCATACATAAACTTTGTTATATAGATTATCTAACGAAATGGTGTAACCAGTTCTGCTCGTTATAGAAATTCTATCAATGGTACGTTTTCAAACACCGAAGACGCACGCGTTATAGACAAACTCTTCGCTTTAAAGTGAGGTCGAGACATTTGGGTAAAAAAAAAATTTGAATTAACAAAATAAAATTTTTAATTATTTTCTATTAACTGATTATTGATGGCAAAGAATTTTGATTACAGAGTAGTGTAAATAAGTACTGTTTTCGTATGTTTGAGCAAGATAATAATGTCAACAACAAAGTATCAGAAAAACATAAAAAATTTATCAAGAAAGGGGAAATGAAAAGAAAAAGATCCCTCATGCAACGTTAGCTCAGAGAAATAGCAAGAGGACCATGAGCACCTCAGGCAGAAATGCCCAGACCACGAACTCATCAGAAACATTGGGTCAGGTCTCAATTGGAAACGCAAGTGCTTCATATCCTTTTGGAACGCGTACCGAGGAGATATCAAGAAGGTGGTACTCAGTTCGGATGTCAAAGTTGATTTGGCGAGCTTGCCGAGAACCTATTATCAAGACACAATGGGCTCAGATCGGCTGGAAACCGAAACCGAAAACGAAAGATATGGATTTACCTAACGCCCGAAGAAAGAGAAAAGCTAAAAAAGTGGATGGGAGCTGTAAGATGGAGTAACGTAAGATTGTTGAAGATTATTATTCAAGCACCTACAACTCTTATTGAAAGATCATTGGATAGGCATTATATAGTACTGTATTGAGAAGAAAGTTAATAATATTAGGAAACAAAAGGTTGATTCGAGAAGATAAAATCAAATAATTTTCAAACAAAAAAGTATATTAATCGTAGTATGAAAGTTTACTAAAGATAATCGTTCTAATGAAATCTTTATTGTGCATTTATTTTCTATCGACCCTATATTCCCGTAGAACTTTATCATACTTACAAAGAAGTAAATACTTGATATGTAAACCTATCTATCCTTAATACATTTATTAACATTAATAAAGAATGTTGTGAATTAAATTTAAACATTCTTTAACGCGATTTGTTCATACGCCTTTTTTATGTGTAGTTATATCGTATACTGCGGGATCTTATTTTTTTAATTGATTGTTTTGAAATATTAATCTTTATCAGTAGTTAATTTCAACTGTTTGTTATTATTATTCGACAGAACATTCCATAGTTTACCAAAAGAAATTTGGCTTGATTGAATATTACATCATAAAAGAAATATTGTTGCATGAAAAAAGGCAAAGAACAATCGGTGTGTCAATTGTTTCATAATTACTTAACGTGACACGCATTAGTAATTTTATATGCAGGAGCAATTCTTAACCTTCGCGATTATGCTTTCCTGATGAAAATCTAATTCGTTCGGATGTTTTATTATACGAGTTTATCGAAGTTTAATACGACAGATAGTTTATAACACAGCTCGGGTAATGTTAATGACAACGTCGACCAAAACCAAAATAAGTGTTCGCCACAAGTATTTACAGTATTTTATTATCCAGTATCTGACATGAAAACAAGCATTTACTTTCACGTCACGTCACGTATTCCAGTTAATCACGTGTCATTATTCATTTCGATCCTAATATAAATCGAACGTATGAGATTATCTAATTTTGTCCTACATACGTAACTCTCTCTCCTGCGGTCCTTTTTTCCCTTTAAATATTTTCGGGTCAGTCTCATTACGTATTTGACTTGTGTAATGCATTACTTTTGATATTATTGGCCCGTCTGAGGTGAATTGGCCTTACTTCTCGTGGTCATCCATATAATTTTGGCAGAAGCACGCGGTAATATGCAACCAGTTTTATTACCTCGCGCCAATAAGAACTTTTATTGATAACCTTATTAGCCCTTTGAACTGCTTATTTTGCATCAGCCCTTGGCCATTGCTTCATTAACTCTTATTAACTTGCGACATACTATCATTTAACTCTTTTAGCACGCGCTTCCTAGCAAAACTTATTAATCTATCTAAAATGTCTACTCTGGAAGAATACACGTTTTTTTTTCAATTTCGAATGAAAAATATTCACAAAATGGACGAACCTCTGTACAGTCGACCGTTCTCACACAATTATCTGTCGGAGAAAGTCTGGCGTCTGATCATCGAACCAGTTAGTATATTTGAATCATGTGATTTGAGTGTTCTTTTTTTTTGACAGAAGTGTTCTTTATCGCGAATCATTCCTTCGCTTTAGTTTTGACTTTAATGAATCGCGTTTCGATTTAAAATAGGCAAATGAATTGTTACTCATAACTTTACAATTGGTGATGAAACCCATCGTAGAACCGTCAGATTTGGAAACGTGTTCAATTGACATTGTCTTGAAGAACTTGGACGGAAAAGAGGTTGAAGCGATAGTTGTTGACAATAATGGTAAAAAATATTGACTTCTGTCCCGTTTCTTTCTTTTTTTTATTTTATTTTTTTACAAATCGTCTCATCCCGATTTGACATTTCGACAGATACCTTCAGAATATATAATAAGCGAATGCTTGATGATACGATTTTGGTGGGTGTCCATTTATGTGTCATCGAATCTGACGACGAACACGTTATTCGACCAACAAAACACATAGTCGCGAATAAAATTCCTCGGGATCTTGCGACTGTCTGGGCTGAAGAGTTGTTAAACCCCGCGACAGCAAATGTCAGATTCAAAGTTCGAGACAGGTACATCTATGCCAGTAGTTCGATCCTTAGCAAACGGTCACAATATTTTCAAGTGATGCTTGAGGGAAATTGGACGGAGTGCCGATATTCAAGAAGAAATACCTCATTTAATAGTACACAATCATTATACTCATCACAGTCATCCGAATTATCATCTATGGACGATCGTGAATTACTTGATCTAGATGGAACGCGTAAATTTGAATATGAAATAGAGATTACCGATTTTGCGTATACAACTGTTCTCCAGATGCTTAAGTTCATATACACGGGTCAACTGACGATCGGTTGCTGGGATAATATATGGGATATATACAGCATCGCTGATAAATATTTGATCACTGATCTTAAAGACGTCATTAAGAGAGGCATCTTGGAGGAAATAAAGGTGGAAAACGCGGCGGAAATATTATACGGGAAGGCGTGGAGATGGCCCGATCTAAAGGAATCAATTATGGAATACACGATAAGGAACTTTCCGTCAATCCGGAAGACCGAAGGATATAATCGCATCGTGAAAAATCAATCAGAGTATCCGATGTTCTTGGAATTGAATTCTGACATACTGTTGGCTTACTTTAATAATCCCAGTAATTAGTGTTTGGAACATACATAAATCCTATCAACGATATTTCCTAGTCTACCTCGACCACGTTCAGACAGCACTGGTTTTCCTTAATAAGGTTTCTCTAAATATGTCAATATATTGATTGATAGCCAAGTTTGAATGGGTCACGAATTTACAAAGTCATACATAAATGAAATCCGAATAAAAAGACAATGTACTGTATATATGAAATCCACCACCTCTCTTTACTCAGCTAATCGGTTTGGTTATTTTTATCTGGCACCAAAACATTTGGATAGGATGAAATAGCAACAAATCATTCATCTACGAAAGTTTCAATGGATCACAGATAAGAATTGCCAGAAACGAATGGCAATTGACATATGTAAAAGCCTAGAACAATAATTCAATTCCTCGAATGCCTAGAAGAAATTTCGAAAAAACTTTATAAATAATTAATGAACTTTAATGTAATGACATTTCTTTTAAAAAAAAAAAAAATCGGAATCACTATAAAAAACGCAAAAATATGTGAAAATTCGCAAAAAAAAAAAAATTTTTTTCTTTCAATGAACCGACGCGACATTATATACACGTATACGATTTACATTATTTCCACGCTATTGTATTCATTATATGAATCATGGAGCTGTATACAGACAGAGATGGTAATTTTCAATTTTCTTTAAGAAGCAAAGATAATCGTATTAATGATACACAAAGAACTTAAATAGCCGTGTTTATCTCTTAATTTGATACCACATAGTTGATTTAAGAACTGGTGGATATCAACATTGTCAACATTACGAAAATGTTTATGTGCAAAGGAAATAATTTATTAACATGCGATCATACAAACTTACGAATTAAGATTTGCCTTCAATATATGCATTTGTGAGGTAAGCGAGAGAGGTACAGTACAGTCCTGGTCAGACGATTATTATCTTGGCATAATCCCCAATCAAAGATGTCGGGTGTGGCTGCCTGAGTCGGATGTGATCTTTCATGATGAAAATCTAAACATGTCTAACAATGAAATCCATTCTGAATTTACGCTCAATCGTAAATATCAATTTTTAAAGTTTGGACCATCTTGAGGGCATTGGGTTGGTTCTGTAAAGCTGCCAACCTCAAATACTGCTTCCCTTCCCGAATATTCTTTGGTACATTCAATTTCCCGTTATAATAAACATCCCCCAGGTTAAATTGAGCTGTAGCATTATTATTATCGGCCGATGCTTTCAAATATTTCAAAAATTCCCCTAGATTAAACTTCGCTCCACCTTCATTTTGTACCAAACAAAAAGCGTATCGCAATTGGGCATCAGGAATTCCGTTATCTGCTGCTTCTTTAAATAACTTCACCGCTTCTACTCGATTTTGTTGAACAATGTATCCTTCCCACAAATAATATGCCTTCCAGTACTTGGCAGTGAAATTACCAATCTCAGATTGTTCTCTAAAACATTCCCAGGCCTTTCCGCGATCTCCGGTTTTGTGAGCTTTTATGCCATCCTCAATGGAGATCATTGGTTTCACCGGTAAAACCAATTCATCTAGGTTCCACTGTGGAAGCTCATAAGTTGGATGTGACGAAGAGTTTGTGACGCTCGATTGAAATTGAGAGTTCGGAGAATGTGATGAACCGTTAGACGACTCGTTTGACGGTTGTGCCGTTAAAGAATGAATTGAAGATAATGGAAATGATAGTGACAAAGGTGATAGGGGAGATAACGGCGGCGATGAAGATAATGTGTTTTGGTGTGGAAGAGTTGGAGACTCGAGAGCAGTGGAAATATTAAATTCAGCAATAGTGGATTGGGAAGGTGATGGTAAGATTAGATCGGAGGTGGAGGTCGTATCAGAAAGAATAATATTGGGGATAGACGAAGACGCCTTGTGCGAGGCGATATATGGTGACTCGGACCTTGGTGGATAATACTTTTTCTGTAATTCGAATAGATCAACATACAACTCCCAGATCGTTGGCCGATGTTTTGGATCATGTGACCAAGCTACAGACAGAGAAACAATTCAGGTCTAAGGAAAAAAGAAAAATGATAGGAATAGGAATGAGATTAATCTGATCACCTTTACGAATAATCTTGGTAAGCCCTTGAAAGAACCCTATACCATCAAGAGGCCAATTGAAATTTTCTCGCCTTCCAGATTTGACATGATCGGTGATCATAGTTATATCGTAAGTATCTGCATATGGAATTCTTTGGTGACAACATTCCCAAAGTAACATTGCATAACTGAGAAAAATACAAAGTAATTAATAATAAGTATGATCGACAAAACAAGAAGGTTGAATTAATGTGTACGAGCGATTCTCTTACCTAAATGTTTCACATTTCAGACTATATTTTGTGGTTGAGTCCATTTTTTCGGGTGCCATCCAACGAACCAAGTCCGCAATATCGGTTTTAATGTTTACCGAAATTGCGCCAAATTCCCTGCTCATGTGAAATCTTGTTAATCTCGCTTCCAGATTTTGACTCAGCTTTTTTCGGGAGGGGGAATGATTAGAAAGTTTGAATGACTTGCAGGAAACAATGCTTATCTCGGATGAAAACAAGATCATTCACACCCACCAAAATGTTTTCACATCTAATATCATGGTGCAACACATTTGCGCCGTGTAAAAATTGAATTCCCCTCAAAATATCCAATGCAATGCTCAGTTTCTTATCCCATGTGAAATCCGATTTATGATTCTCATAATACTCTTTCAAATTTCCACCTTCGGCCCACTCATAAACCGTGTAATATCCCGTGTCCATCTTCGCTATACCATAAAATTTAATGACATTCGTTGCATGATGCAACTTTTTCAACAACGCTAGTTCCGATAATAATGAACTTTGTGGTTTTTTTAAATCATCCGTGTTCTTTATAACTTTGACGGCAACCGGCAAGAGATTAAACATTTTTTTGACAATCGTTTTACGACTGTCGGTTGGCAATGGATCATGCGGATCGATCAGTTGATCGCTTGAAAGGAGATAAGCTTCCAGACTTCGAATGTGATTCTGGTTATTTTTCAGTGAAGAAATTTCCTCAAAGATCACGTTAATTGAATTGCTGGCATCCACCACACCGCCTTGAATATTTTTCAAAACCTACGTCGTTATGCGTATCCTTTAGTAATTCTTTCAGAATTCATTGTAATGTATATATATGTATATGTACATACGATATTTAAATCCTCGAGATCGGACGTCAGACTTTCCGCATCTTTTTTACTCTGCAAGTTCATATCCAAGGTTAGACTGAACTCTAAATCCATGAGCACGGCGTTAAATTCAGTCGTAATGCTCTCAAACTCTTTCCTAATGTTATTGGTCTTCACCAACTTTCGTAATCCCTGTAATTGTGATACCTCTTCCAGGTAGACTTTAATTCTCTTCAATACCGCAATGAATTTTTCCATAGCAGTATAGTAACTTTGTTTTTGAAATTTCTCTTCATTCTCTTGCGCGCGTTTTTTCAATTGTTTAATGTTGATCTCTGCAATATAGACACGATCAAGTAACACGCCACAAATTTTTCGATTCATTTGCGCATTTTCGTAGGTCTCTATTATCTTTGCTATGGTGTAGGATGCAATCGCGATTAGCGGTACAAAAGGTTTGACAGCATCTGTTGATTTTTCGTTAGCGACATTTGGTTAGTAAATTAACGGAATTAACTTGTGTTTGGTGTTAAATATGAAGAGACAACCTGCCACCGTGCCCACGGCGTTAAATAATTCCATGGCTTGATCGATAGTTCGCTCGCTGGGAACAAATGAACTAGCGATATCCAAAATTCTCGATTTTTCATTTTTATTCGATTCTCTTTCATCACCCATTTGATCATTGTTTCCCGATTTTTGTTCACTCATCTTTCCGATCCTTAAATGGGATTAACAAGATTTTCGGGTCTCGGTGCTTTTTAAATAAATAAATAATATTCGAAAGAAAACCTCTATCTATTTTTTAAGAAAATTTTTCGAGGTGAGTTATTTTAATTTGCAACGAATTACGGATTTATCACTTGCCGCACAAATCAATCGCTCAATTCTTGTAACATACAGACCCGCCTCGAAAGATTTTCTGCAGGAAACGTTAAATTTTACTTTAGCCTTACTTATAAAATATCCAGGTCTCCGCAATTTGTCACGAATGTGTACGTGTGCATATATGTTACGATCAACAATATCTAACACCACACTTTTGTCACACTAAATGTGCATTGGTGTAATATTATTATTATCAAAATTTAATAGAAGAATTATTGAGTGTCCTTATTCGGGATGTTAGCAGTTTTGAAGCGCCTAACGTCCGTTTCGTTATACAATGAAATGGCACCCAGGTACTCACCTTTAAAAAAATAATCGAATATCCATGACAATTAGTAATTCTCACAGCGATTCTTGTAAGAAACGTACCACGACTTAATAATCATGCATACAGATTATAGTATTTTCCTTGGTATTTGTGATTATAAACAACAATGGACAATGTTAATTTATGAAAATAGGCTTTATCAAAAAACCTCGTAAAATAGAATTAATGTATTTATTAATATGAGGGTATTATAGGATATAAAATGAACCTAATTAAATTTTATGTCAAAGCATACATTTTAATGATATACCATGATACTTTTGGGCATCACTCACTGTATTTATAATAACACATTGTAAATTAAAAAATAAATAAATATTATTTCATTTCGTTTGTCCAACCATATATCAATTGTTCTTTTAATTATTCTTTTTATAAACATGTAACGAAATTTGAATTAGAATTGATGCACAAAATTAATTATTTCGAGAAATAAAAATTTGTTAAAATTTGGGTTTTTAATAAATTGGTTTTCTTTTAAATAATAATTTCAACTTCTTTTTCAGCTTTGTTATTTAAAACACATAATTATTAAAAAATATAATATTAACATTATCAGTTTTTTTTTAAAACTTTCACAATATTCTTTTATGAAAAATTGTAATTATGATAATCATTAAAAATTAATTCTTGTTATTAACCTTTTAAATCAATTGATTTTATTATAAATATATATTATATCTTTCTTAAATTACTTTAATTATTTACATTACAATATATTATTATAAAACAAAAAATCCATCTTAATATATTCTTATTAAAACCTTTATTTATAATATCAAAAATATATATATATTTTTTTTTAAAAGTAAAAATTGTTTTTATAAATATTATTTAAAAAACAAATATTGTTATATATATTTATTTATTTAAATAAATACTATTTTTTTATTAATTTATATATATCAGGATATATATTGTATTTAAAAAAAACAATATCATCTATATATAAAATATATAATAAATCAAATACTAACTTGTTTATAATAATTATAAAATATATATTAGAATTTTTAAATTAATGCAATGATTAAATAATATTAAAAAATTATAAATACTTATTTAAAATTTGATTTAATAATATTGTGATAATTAATAATAAAATTAAAAATATAAAAAACATTATTAAATTTGTTTTAAATAAAAATTTCAATGATAAAAATAAAAATATTAATTGTTATATAAAAAATTTAAAAATTGAAATGATTCAAAATAATATTAAAACATTAATTTTAATTAATAAAAAATAAATAATTTAAACTAATAAAAAATTTAATTTAAATATATATTTATTAATCTGTAAATATTTTCAAGTAAATTTACTTGAAAAATTAATAAAATATATATTTATAATTTATTTTTTTTTTGAAAAAACAAAGTTCTTATACTTTATTATTTATTATAATTTTAAACTTTGATTATAAGATTTATAATTTATAATATAATATATATCTTTTTTTGCTAGAAAAAGTTTAATACAAGTCTATTGTCTCAAAAATTAAAATCAAACAGACTTGCATAAACTCACATAAGATTTAAAACACTATTAAAAATAATAATAGGTTATAATTTACAGTATATGTTAAATTTAATATAAATATAAAAATTGAAAATTAAATTAAATCAAATTATTAAGATTCTTATGCAAGATTTATAATTGTAATCTACTAATTTAAACTTCTTGATATTAATTAATAATATAGAAAAAAGAAGTTTAAGTAATATCTATCTATAGAAAAATAATTATTTAATTATATAAAAACACTGTAACTACTATATACAAGTTGATTTTTAAGTAATAATTAAAATTGATATACTTGTTTTTCAAATGTAACTTGATATATAACAAATAAAGTAAATATTAATTTTAAACTATATTAAAATAAAGTTAATCTTTTATCTTTTGTACCTAATATTTAATCTTTTATTTGAATTCATTACTAGAACTTAAAACTAAAAATTAAAAATTAACTTTATTATCAAAATAATTTTAAAGTAAAATTAATCTTTTACTATTTATATTTAGTATTAATTTTTATTTTTGAATTTATCAATAAAACTATAGGTTAAAGTAGCAATTAATCTTACTGTTAGAATAGTTTTAAAAAACATATTTTGATTTTAAAATAGTCTAAAACTAATAATTAATGAGGAAAAAATTCAAATGTGAAGTAATAATTTGTTAAGAAAGATATTAAATATGAAATTTTTTATATATGTTATTATCTAATTATATACAATTGATTTATATTGTCAAAAGATAATAAAAAACTTTTGTTATTATTGTTAGCTTATTTGTGAAAATAATTAAAATTCCTAATTTTTATATATTATTATACTAGATTCTTTAATTATCAATATAATATCTGCAATCTAACTTATTGTTAGCTATATTGACATTGGCTACTATTTCTTTTTAAATATTGTAAAGCATAATTTCTAAGTATTTTTAGATAATAATAATTATATAATAATTTATTAGATATATCTAATTTAACCATCAATTAATAAACAATATTAAAATAGACTCTAGCAACAATCTTATCAAATGCTATAGCTGTTTTCTAGGCCAATCTTCCAACAACTTCTGTTTATTAATTTTCTCTAATACTAATGCTTCCTTATTCTGGACAATCAACAAAATTTCATCCAACTTCAAGCATCACTTGTGCATTATTATAAAAGAATTAGCAATCTCTCCATCCAAAAATAAACTCACTGTCTATTTAGTAAATATCACATCTGCTCTATCACCTCTCTTACCACTTTAAGCAATTGGTCTTTACAATTCATATTATATTCAACTTGTCAAACAAGATATGGTAGTCAACAATATCAAAATTACAATAACAAATTCAAAACTATCAATAGATAATATGCTTTATATCATTTATAAGATCTTGCAATGGTATCCTATCCAGTGTACTATCAAAATTAGAAACAATAAAAACATTATTCAAACACTTTCTAGCTTTCCTAGAAAATAAACAAAAATTAACTTTGCTATCTTAATATCAAAAATTGAGCACATGTCAGCACAGAAATTTATTAATTACAATTTTATTAAACCTAAATCCAATCCAAAGACTATCAGTAATATACAATAAAACAATTTACCTGTATATTTTACAGAGAACCCTACCATAAATTACATAGATTTGAAAAGTTGCTCAAAATAGTACAAAAAAATCTTTAGCATTATCAGATCTTATATAATATGTGAGAGCTTCTCTATATTCAAAACATCTAATTAATATTATAACACCATCAATTTCAAAATAATTAATCTATCCAACAAACACATAAAAGAACTTCATAATAACAGTTACAGTGACCTGGTAGCATTCAAAATAAAATTATTTTTGGGCACTCTTTCCACATGGGAATTTCTCCACAACCTATATTCTAAACATTACAAGGACCCATACTGTCCCAGATACAGTTTTCGATTGAAAACTATCTTTCACATTCTTGATTGCTCTAAAGTAAAAGAAGAAGCCAATCAAATCATTAACTCAATTAATGCAATTTTCTATCCAAACAACAGCAACCATTCAATCTTCAACACATAACAAATAGTGGAATTAGCATACGAAATTATTGCAAATATATTTTCCACAGCCAACATCCACAACTGGATCAAAATATCTATCGAAACTTTCATAATGTTTTACAACCTCATGTGTAAACCCTATTGCAATACAGCTAAGGATCCTAATGATTCTCTTCAATTCTGTATTCGATTCTCAAGTTTATATTAAATTTAATAAGTGGAGTATACCCCATCATCATTTTTAATAGTGTTCTGAACCTCATGTGATTTCCTGCAATTCTGTTTGATTCCAATTTTTGGAACCATAAACATAGCAAATACTTTACTATTCACTAGCATTAAATGGAATAAAACAATAAAAACAAATAGCAACAAAGTTAGCAATAGTAGCAAAAATAATCACAACTTCAATATAAGCACTTCAAAAATCAATTCCACTTCTCATATCAACACTAGTTCAAATCTTTAAAACAGCAATACAATAGTTGATAATCCCACACTAGTTGCAGAAACATTTATTCAAAACAATCTTAACTTTTTATCATGTATTTCTAATCTTATTTCAAATTATCATAATTTTATTTCTCAAAATAACTCTAAGTATATATATATAGCCACTTGGCATTATTTGATTAGTATACTAGTTTTAAAATGTCTTTTCTAATAGAAGTTAAATGATTATTGTAGGCAGACTAACATTAAACTCATTGCAAGTTGCATATGAGAGATGTTGTTTCTTTCCAAATATATATCTTGTAATATACAAATAAATAAAGAAATGGTATTTACAGTATCTACTCAAAAACAAAAAAAATAAACAATATTAAATTTAATAATAATAACTACAGTATATTAATTTTTTGAAAAAAATAAACTATTTATTCTTTTTCAAAAAATATAAAAGAAAAAAATTTTTTAAAATTCCCATCTTAAGAAAAATTATTATTTCTTGATATAGTCCTTAAGAAAAAGATCAATTGGTTAGAAAAATAGTATTATGAAAAGTAAGGTTTCAAAAAAAAGAAAAATCTCAAAAGAAAAATCTTCTAAAAGAAAAGAAAATCTAGCTTTAATAATATTATAAGGAAATAAAGAGCAATTTGTTACATGATGCTATATTGGATATCGCAATACAAACAGGTGAGATAAAGAGAATAATTAGAATAATCAGAATAAAAAGGATGATTAGAATAATCAGGATAAAAAGAATAATTAAGATAATGGAAATATATATAAATATATTCAACTCTCTTAATAATAATAAAGTAGCAAGTGTACTTATTTAACAATCAAATCTTTATCTGTATAATAAACTCCAGTGTTCTATTTTCCAATATTACATTTCATTTTGCCTGTGATCTCGATGATCGACAGACGAAGATTGACCAAATCCAATTGTTTCTTTTACCTACAAGATTAGAAGAAAGAAGTGTTAGTAATAATACAAACTATATAACTAAATAGTGCAAAGTGGACCTATTTAGCTGTAATGTGATATGCTGCTACAAAACCTGTGTGCAAGTGACAGACTCACCATTTCCTACTGTTACAATATGAAAAGGAAAAAAAGAAAAAAAAAAAGTATAAAGTATAAAAAAATATATAAAAAAGAGAGTAAAAAAATATAAAATATAAGGCTTTAAAAAAAAAAACTCTCACCCGTTCACCACTGATTTCTTGAAAATTTTCTTATATGGTAATTTTCTTGAAAGAAGCGCTTTCCTCTCTCTCTTCAATAT
>CAJVPV010000967.1:0-17978 GCA_910591835.1 Acaulospora morrowiae
ATATTATTTTTTTTAATTAATTAATTTATTTATTTTTATTTATTATATAAAAATACTGTATATTAATAAAAAATAAATAAATTATATTTTGAACTTTATATAAATTATATTGTTATTGTCTTGAAAGAGCAAAATAAGAGTTGTGTCAATTTAGACTTATAAACAGGATGCTTTTATTAAATAAAAGAGAATAAAAACAAAATAAAGAAAATAAAAGAAAATAATCAAAGAAATATCAAAATAAATCAAAGTTTTATAATTATAAGTTTGGTTATTCATAATTATTAATGATTGTTTTTCATAGTTGAAGGAAAATACAACCTTTTTATAATAATTTGATCAATTGTAGATTACTTCTAATTTAATTATTTATATGTGATTCAATTATTTACACAAAGAATTGGTTAAAAATTATTTATTATACTTTGAATAATTATCAAAAAAAATTTCTATCCATAACAAAAAAAGTGAAATTACTCATGAAATTTCTATTTTAATTATTTTTGGATTCTTAACAAAAGTTGTTTCTCTAATATTTTCTCAAATAGTTACTTAGAACCAAAAAAATCTTAACAACTAGGATTTTGAACTATGATGCTCTAAATTTGTTGTGCCATTCAAAATTATATAATTTTTGAAAATTTTTGAAACAATAATAATATACAATACCTCGTAATTATGAATAATAAATTTATTCCCTGAAAATTTTTGATTTACCTTTAAAAATAATTACCCAAATAAATAAATTATTTACAATAATTTTAATTTATCAATTTATAAAATAAAAACAAAATTAATTAAAAAATAACTTTTATTAAATTTTAAGTTGCATACAACAAGATGCAATAAACCTGAGACCTACTGTTAAATGTGCAAATAGCAATGGACACGGGCAACGTTAAACACGGTAATCACAAAAGAATACATAATGAATGTAAAATTGATTCTTTCGTCCAGCTAACAGTTAATAATGGATCCTTTAGTTTATGATCATTTTATTCATTTTTGATGGTGGCTACTAAAAAATAATAATTCGCACTAAACATATTTTGTGATAAGATACATCAATCGATAAAAGAATGTAGTAGGTATTTATAAAAAAATAAGTGAATGTAATTTCATTAGTATTGCTACAGTATTTTCAATGAAATATACAATATACAATTCGTGAAATTCGTGAATGAAAATCAAGTGTACATGTCTTCGAACCGCCAAATTCACAAACTCAGGAGAATGTGACCAACTTTGGATCACGCGGTAATCCCGTCAGAGGATCGATATTATTGGATTTAAATTTTCTCTGCATTCTGAGCAATCGCGCCTGATCAAAGTTCAATCCTTCGACTTTCATGATGTGCTTGATTTCCTCAGAATCTTCAAGTCCAGCACGACTGTCCCCATTAGCAATATTCTCTTGAAGGTCAAAAGTTTCCGAGGTCAAACCTTCCTCAATATCATGTTGAAACGAACTTGTGGAAAAGATAGTCGGAAGACGTTGGTAGCGTCGATTTAATGAGGGGAATTTTAAAAGTAATGCATTACGGTAATAGAGTAAAACTGGTGAATGAAAGTAGGCATGTATGCAAGGTTTAGTACGCAATTACTGCTTTTCATGAAAACGTTGGAGAAACAACTTTAAAGAAAACATACCCAATAATACAAGTACCAAAAAAAATAAAAGTAGCTTCAGCATCTTTCACAAAACTTCCAGAGTTCTTGTGTGGCCGAATGTTATTTTGTTTTATTTTTTTTCGGAAAATATATTATAACAAGTCGACTAGCTGATTGTTAGTGTAAAAACGTCTTACGTTCTTGCACTTAGTGAGCGTCTAACTGATATGCAGGAAAGTCTTGAGAACAGTTTTCATAATGCGTTGTAGTGAATTTGTTTGCTACAACGTAATTTTTGACAAATTCAATTTAACTAACGTCAATCATTGTGTACATTTACGCAAATCATTAAAAATTAGAAATTAATAATAGTAGGCGTATCACTTTATTTTAAAAAAGCCTAACAACACGTGATATTCATAAAAAATTTGCAAAAATCTGATTGTCTAAGAAACATCTATTTATTTAAGTTCGGAGATAAAGAGATAAAATAAAAAAAATAGGGTAAAAATCATTTCCGCTTTTCGTTCAAATAAATTTAAGGTTTACAGTATTTAAAATTTTTTTATATTTATTGTGTCGGTTGGGGGGGTTAAAAACCTTGCAGGTTGCATTCTCTCCAAACGGATAATAATGCCATACCGCCCTTCGACTTGGCTTCTATTATCGTCTTGGCCTCTGATTCGAAGAGAGAATTCTTTTAAAAAGGGGAGAACAAACTTGCCATGATGCAAATTAAAAATTATCATTAAAACTATAAAAAACTTTTTTTTTTTTTGTTTTGCTATATACAAGTTCCATCCAAAAACTACCAACTAGGCGACGGAACTGAATCTTTAACACATACAGAAGCATGCCTCACATTTAAGTTTAAATTGTTCGTTCGGGCAACATCGGGTCCTCGAGAGGATAATCATTTTCAGTCTTACTTAATTTAACCCTATTTATCCCATCTTGATCTTTTATTCTCTCGATAATGTTCATCTTTCTGAGGACTAAAATGTTCTCTTTTGTGTGAAAATGGTTGGGTGGAGGACTTCTCTTGCCGCTGCTGAAATGCCTGATCTTGTGATGTTAAAGTTGAATTGAAATCTGACTGTGTTTGTTGCAATGGCAATCGATTGTCTTGAACATTCGGTCCGGGGTGTGATTGATTCGTGTAAGGTTGCTGTGGCTCCAATAAAAAGTCTTCTGAAATTTGAGATTGTCCTTGATAAGTATCACTGGACTTTTCGGACCATTGCTTCATGTCTTTCTGATTGTTGGGTCGCCTAGGCGAGGATCCTTCCCAAGAGGCATCTGAGAATTTCCTGGAATCTGATGAACGTGGTGATCGCGCATCCCGGTCGTACCCTCCACGTCTATCACGTGTATTTTCAAATTGTGGACCTAACTTTTTATTACCAGAGCCACTGGAAAATCCTTCGCCAATCACAATGTCCGGTTCCTCTACCACAATCCCGCCAATCACAGGCCTTCCGCTGGTGCCACCCCATTTGCTTGTGAGCAACCATTTGCGATCAGTTTCGGTGAGCCTGGTCAGAGGAATCAATGACTCACCGGACACGAAATCGAAGCAATCTTTGGGACCAAAACCCACTCCCCAGCGCACCTTCATGAATTGCAACGAAACAAGATTAAAAAATCTAATGTATAACGTACGCGAATGACCTTATTTACATGAAGCTTACAATTGATATGATGCACTGCTGTTTTCCCTTTTGTCCTGCATTCCTCCTCAATCCGTTCAGCGCTCGTGAAGCGGCTGCCCGTGTATCCATCTTCACAAAAGCGTGATTCTTTTCGTAATTAATCTAAATTTCAGGTAACCATCGAATTATCAACATTCAACTCATTCCATCTCTTAAATTCCGAAATAGATAACTTAAAACTCATTCATACCGTGATAGTGGATATCGATCCGTATTTAGCAAAGACCTCTTCCATTAATTTTTTGGGAATTTCTTCCGAAACGCTTCCAACGTAAAGAGTTCTGCTCAAGACTTTGCATATTTAAAGAAGTAGGGTAAAGATTAGCAAAAACCAAATTAGAGTCGTTTTGCTTGTTAATGAAATAAAAGCAAAGAGTACCTTTAATATAATCCTTTCCAATACTTTGATCCTCGTACGCGATGCTAACCTCTGACTGAGGCATTGATGGTTGTTCTAATTGACCGGGCGGCCCCTGAGGGCTCGGTCCTGGTGAGACAAGAGGTTGTGGACCGGGTGGACCTTGATGGTGTTGCATCACATGTCCCATTGGTGGAGCACCGGGGGGACCTTGGTGTTGCATGGGATGACCTGGAGGTGGAGGGCCCGGAGGTCCTTGATGTTGTACGGGATGGTTCGGAAGACCAGGTGGTGGTGTCGGATACCCCGGTTGAGGTCCAGGTTGCCCGGGAAATTGAGTGGGAAATGATCCAGGACGTGGTGCGGGCGGAACAGGGTAAGATGGACCATTCGAGTTCCAAGGGGGTTGCGGAACTGTTTGCTGTCCGTTCCATGGGGGTACGGGGAATGGAGGAGGAGCTTGATATTGACCTTGAGGTAAAGGTAGAACATTGGATGGTGGCGGTTGTTGCTGAGCTTGCGCGGGTGCTACCCAAGGTTGGGTTGGAGGTGGATAGTTGAAAGGAGCAACGCTAGTTGGAGGCATTGACTGATTTGATTGAACTTGTGGTTGACCGGGTGAAACCAAGGAGGGTGGTACCGGTGGTGTCGGTGGAATCGATTGATTGGAATCGGTAGTGATACCCTGCGAAACTTGGGGCGGTGCAAATTGATTGTTCACCATTTGGTACTGTTCCTGAGTTCCGATCGACGTTACGGATGCGGTTGGTTGATTTCTGTGAAAGAGACAAAATAATACAGAAATTTAGAATGATTGTCCATGGATCCACATAGCCACCACCCAAGAAGGAATCAATGGGATCACGTGTGACCCAATGAGGACTTGATAATAATTTCTATTGATCTCGGTTTCTCCACATAAACTGTGACCAGCTAGAAACCGTGTATGCTTTCGATAGAATAGTCGATACATGTTATCGCTTTTCCTATTCCATTATCTTGTAAAACAATTGAAGATTGAATGAAAAAAGATCCATTCAAGGGCAAAATTTGAAAGTCTTTTTTTTTTTGGAAGAAAAAGAAAAAAAAGCATTCACATTCCCAAATCTCCATCGTTATTCGAAAAAAACATTTACTTACACATTTACCGGCTGCACGCTCATAGCACCCGTCGGGTTTTTCTCAGCGGTATTAATTATATCACCGTTTGGGGCAGATGTCTTTGGACCGTGATCCTCATCCTCATCCATGTCTCCGTAATCAAAATCAAGAGGATCATTTACAGATGGATTGGCATTGGTCGTGTTGGTATTATTTGTGTAATTTGATGATGACGGCGTGGGTGCTTGCAAAAATCCATTGGTCGCGGGCATGGGAGCAGATACCGGAGGTTGAGATACAGTGTTCAACGATGGCATGTTCGCGTTTGTAAATTGTGGTGCAGTGGGCAATGACATCTGCTGCGGAATCGGGTTAGCGGCAACATTGTTAAAGGCAATGGGTTGCGATGTGGCAGAGGTTATTGGATTTTGTGACAGGAAAGAGGGTATATTTAGAGTTCCTTGGGTTAGATTATTCAAAGTTGCTAATAATGCTGAAGAATCTAGAGCTGTCGGTGTCAATGCTGCTTGATCTACGGTAGGCGTGGGGTTAACTGATTTAAAGAAAAATAATCCATTAAAATCTATTGTTTTTTTTTTTTTTTCTTAACTTGGAAATAACGATTTCCTGTGCTTAATCACTCAAAGAATTTGTATTAACAATTTATGAACGACACATTACTTGACGTAGGTACCACTCCAACCATCGGTCCACCTGTAGTGGGTGCCGATATTGACACATTGTTTTCTAATGGTTTGGTTGCATCTCTCTGGGAAAAATAGGTGTCTTTTATTTTGCGAATCATCTCCTTGTCATAAATATCATCTTTGCTAAGCCATATGTCAAGTACACGTTTCACTTTCTCCTGTGTTTTTATATATACGGAGTTTGTTTTTTATTAATAACACGAAAAGAAAAAAGGATTAAATTCCACTAAACTCTCAAATAATAAGATGCGTGAAAAAGTAATTAATAAACCGACGGTGCGGTGAGTACATGGGGATTTTTTTGATTTGATTTTGAATTTTTTTTTTTTTGTTTTTTCTTTTCTTTCTTTTAAGAAAAAGAGACGAAAGATGATAAGCGTATACAAGTTGTATTTAGATTGATGGCACCCTGATCACGCACAACCGGCTTGTAAACTCTCAATTTTGATGGATCAAAATCTTTTAAGATGTATAATCAGTGTTTTGGTCTTTTTTTTTTTTTTTTTTGAAATTCGTAATGATGATGACCAGAAATTCTGCGCAGGCTGCACGAAGGGGATCTTCTCTTGTTGCAAAGGACAAATATAAAGAAATTAAGAGAAATGTACCGTAACACAAGATCCTTACCTTATCGTGATCCGGACATTGCATAATGTTCGCAAACATTTCTTCCAATATTTTCTCAAACCTCTCGAGATACTCGGCACCTGACCAAGAAGAAATGCCATCACCATCTTTCTCCGACACCATAGACTTCTGCCTTTGTGCTGCCTGTGATATTGAGTCCAGTACATATAATGCTCCTAATTTGTAATCGGCTGCGCACCTTTGAATGAATTTCTGCAAGCTGTGCACAATGCTTTTATATTGCTGGAGGTTCGGATTCAGAAAATTATCATGAACAAAAGAATTTCAATGTCATTTTAGTGTTTGTGTATTTATGGAAATAAATTTTATCTTTACGAACGAAATTTAATGGACTTTCTCGCACAAAGTTTTTTTTTTTATTAAATTATATATATGTATTCTTTTATCATTTCCATAACGAAATGTGACCCATTATATTTTTCAACTTTACTGGCGAAAAATACTCAATTTCTACTTTACTAAAGAGTTTAAGACCAGCAATTTTTTCCTCTGATTGTTTGTTTGTCTTTAAAATGATACTGAACCTCTAAAAAATTTTTTGTCAAGCTCAAACACAACTCACCTTGGGACTGGTCATTGCGATCCTCGTCAAGTCCTTTATTTTTGAGGCACTTATTCCGGGTGGCTTCCTTTCAAGCAGTTCATGCAGTTTTCTGTCAAATTCCTGTTCTTTCGCCGTCATCTTGTCTTCTTCTAAAAAAAATTGTATGAATTCAGAGTGAAAAAAGTTTTTTTTTTTTTTTTTCTAAAGAGGCTTAATGTTAATATTAATCAACAATTCAACAAATTGCATAATACGGAATTGGTGCGACAATTGGTCTGTGGTCATCCCCTTAAAAAAAAAAACATCCTGTAACAGACCAATTAAATTTGGCGTGAAGATCAGCCAATCAAGTGAAAGCCCAATAATGGTCAAAATATAAAAAAGTATTACAAATAGAAACAATTGAGCATTTGACGTGTATGTGCAACTATCACTTTTTCGGAATTTTTAAAATTTCCGATTGCTTCAATTTCCAATGATTACTGAAAGAGGTTGGGTGTGCTACATAGTAGGATATATCGAAATATTCATTCATTTATTTATTTATTTATTTATTAGCGATAACCTCGAATTTCATTTTTTCGCTTTCTATCTGATACCCATTAATCCAATCTTTTACCGGGATCTCCTTTTTACCCTCCATCTTGACGCTTTTGCATTCGATCAACTCAGCGTCACCTTTACACACGATATAGATCGATGACAGGTTTGATTCATGTTGGTCAAAAATTATTGTCCCCGGCTCGTGGTGTCGTAAACTTATTAGCGATCTAAACTTTTCGACCTCACTTTGAGCAGGCACGGAGAGTTGATGTAATTGAACGTGTTTGCCATTGAAGATTGTTGTCAAGGGATACTGAGTATGCGCAAAGAAAGATTATTAAGACTGAACCCTTTATTTAGAATATACAAAATACTGAAACCTGATGTGAAATGGCGCGATGTAATCGATCTAAATTTTGTGACGAGGTTTGATCCCATTTAATAAAGGCCATATCTCTTGAAATCTTGGGGGCTTTGGTTGATTGTTTTTCATCTTGCTCTTGAGCATTCGCCTATAACATTGAAATACGATTTATCCCTATTCGGAAATAAACAATTCCGAGATCAATTTTACCTGGTAATAATCAAAGTGTCGAAGGGTATCAACTAGCAACTCGGAAGCCTCGGCCGCGAGGATTGACGCCAGCGACGAACATGTGGAAAGCGGAGGAATTGGCTATAAGATCAATGTTAAAAGTGTGATGCTTAATTGCGTAGGGTGTGAGTTTGTGCGTGAATCGAATTCTAACCACAGTCATCTGCCTGAGAATTCGGCCCGCATCGAAAGTTTTGTGGTGAAGCTCCTGAATTGTAACTCCGGTTTCTTTGTCTCCATTCAATATCGCATATTGAATGGGTGACGCTCCCCGATATCTAAATGGAATTGACAAGTGAGAAACCTAGTATTAAGTAATCAACTTGTAATCGATGATAAGCCCTTACTTTGGCAACAACGAGGGATGGGCATTCAAAGCTCCTTTCGTAAATGATTCAATGATTTTCGGGGGTAAGAAGTATCCAAATGATACTACCACACCTATGTCAAAGCGTACCGAGTCACGCGATTTGGGAATCTTTTCATTACAATTTACAAAGTTTTTGACGATAAATCTCCCAATTTTCTATTCATGACTATGTAATATTTCGTGACATTAGCACTATTACCTCCCAACCTTGTAAAGTTTTTGGTGGTGCCTCGTGAATAATCAATCCCGCATTTTCCGCAAGCAACTTGACGGGACCTTTGTTTAATTTTAAACGGGTTGTTATCTTATTTTACGAGATTACCCGGTGCAAATGGAAAACCTCAACATGCGCACTTTGTTTTAATTGCTTTAATCCTCTTCCGGTCATACGACCAGGTGGCACCACCACTTCGATCGATTCAATGAAAGAACTGCTTCCATTCGATGCTAGATATTTCCGATTTTATCAATCGCACACCGAAAGTTCAATTCCGTGAAATCAGATGTCGATTTGATTTCTTACATTTTTCATCAATCAGCGCCAACAATGAAGCAACCGAAAAGTCATCCGATCCGAAAAAAAGTATTCGATTTGGTCTCGATATATCGCCAAAAGGTCTAACCTATGTAGCATAATTTGACCATTGTTTTCCATAAACCAAGATGTTCTCTCCCTTTGGAAAAGAAGGTCGTAGACTCCATTGTCAATTGGTTCACTTACCGAGCAGCTACGCGCGTCACCTAATAAATTCCGAATGGAACACCCATTTGAGGTTGGTTTTACCTTAAATTTCCTTAAAAGAAGTTGACATTTAATTAGTCGCGAAAAGAACATTACAAGGTCGAAACTGCAAAATGTAAACGCATTGTTAGCGGATCAACCACGCCTATCTTTTTAAGATGATTGGTTCTGGTCGATGATCGATTTTACGTTCCCTCACCATCTTAAGTCAGTAACCCCCGTAAGGTGAATATTTGATACGGCATCATCGTCGTGATCAAATAAGAAAGACGACTTATTTTAATCTGGTTCACAGGACATATGAGTGTAGATGAGCGTCTTTAAAAATACGAGATTCTATTAATAAAGAAATCTTTATAAATCTATTTATGGAATAAATCAAATCACTTTTTTTTTTTTTTGAAATATGATTTTTTAATTTAATAGTGGATGTTGTATAATTTACTAATACAGTATTAGTAGATTCTATAACAGCTACGCCATGATAAGATACCATTTCACGTGGCAACGGCCTACGTATTTAATCTTTTTTCCTCGAGATGCTTTACATAATAGGCTTAGGACTATCCGACGAGACCGATGTCACCGTCAAAGGTCTCCAAGCAATT
This sequence comes from Acaulospora morrowiae, assembly GCA_910591835.1. Classification (NCBI taxonomy): domain Eukaryota; kingdom Fungi; phylum Glomeromycota; class Glomeromycetes; order Diversisporales; family Acaulosporaceae; genus Acaulospora; species Acaulospora morrowiae. The sequence continues at coordinate 9,540 of CAJVPV010000967.1, forward strand.
AAATCCTGCGAAAGGGTTTATCTAGAGGCTTACACTAGCGTATTGATGGTCTCCAAGGAGAAATTGGTAGTTTAACGAACTTATCAATTCTATGACAACGTGAACTCTACTGAATTGCCATGCGCGCTTGTTCATCATTGAATTCAGGAAGAATTCTACGGTAGAGAATTGATCCTTGCCGATAGAGAAAAGGTAGAATCCCAAAGCGACGAAATATTATTGAATGCAGACACTTTGAACGTAGCTTTTTTGGTCGTGGGGGATCCATTCGGGTGTGTGACTAATTCATTCAATGTTCCCATTCTCACGAATTTCTCCTAACTGCCTGCGTGTCCTCTCAAAGCGCGACAACACACACCGATCTGGTATTACGTGCAAGAGAGTTGAAAGTACCGGTCACAATAATCCATAATGCATCAATAATGAATGCCGTTGGTGCCTGCGGATTACAACTCTATAATTTTGGTCAAACCATCTCCATACCTTTTTTCACTGATACTTGGAAACCAGATAGCTTTTACGATCGCATTAAAGAAAATAAAAATTTGGGGTTCCACACGCTATGTTTGTTAGGTGAGATCATGATGCTTGGATGACTTGGGGACCGCGTTATCGTTTGAGCATAATCGATCTTTTTCAAATGAATTCCAGACATAAAGGTCAAAGAGCAAAGTATCGAAAATCTAGCGAGGTAATGGTGCAGAACGCTTGATAAACGTGACACCAAACATTTCCATTTTTACTGATATGCTTCACACCGGAAAGGGGTAAGAAAATCTATGAACCTCCGCGTTACATGACAGTTAACCAAGCCATTCAACAACTTTTGGAGATTGAAGAAAACCGTGGGGAACAAGGTTTTCCAATATCTCATGCCATAGTCCTTGTTTATACATTCAAATAGATATTCATATGTCACGATTTTAAAATCGAAATCAGTCCTTGAACCAGAATCTTTGGCGATCGGTATAGCACGTCTTGGATCTGCGACCGATCAGCTAATAAGAGCTGGCACCTTGACCCAATTGTCGACCCAGGATTTTGGTCCACCTTTACACTCACTCGTGATCGTCGGCTCAAAAATTCATTCTTTGGAGGTCGATTACATGAGAGGTTTTGCTGTTGACGAACAAAGTTTTGATGAATTAGCAAGTAAATATGACCATTAGAGAGAATTTCAGGTAATTTCTCTGGAAATTCAAAACAATCATTAATTACTTTAATTTGGTTAATAAATGACCTACTCATTGAAAACCAAGTGATAATGCATCAATGTACAATCCACAAGTCTTTTAAAAGATATGATCAATATAAAATTTAACATATTTAATGACAATTGTCCTGAAACAAACTATAATCACCATTCCTAATTTCATAAAATATGAAACTTTTATTTTAAAAAATATAAGAAAGTATATAAATTTCTTATTTTTATCTCACAACTTGATCTATTATAAATATTATTTATTACCATGTTAACAGATTTATATCTTTTACAACAAAAAACATGTTACATGTACATATTCGTCGTTAAAGTCGACTTTAAAAAAGAAGTTTTATTAAACATATAATTTCTTTGATCCAAATTTGATTAAACACACGATTGATTTTAGATCCCACCGGCAGGACTGAGATCAAATCTGATATTGAACTAGCCCAGTTCGATGGTCGTATGTGCCAGGCACGGAACAATACACAAAGTGTCTTTGCATTATTGCTTCATTTCAATGGAATAAATCTCGAGGAGTGTGTAGCACCAATACCTATCAATTCATAATTTCAAACGGTTAAAAAGAAATTTTTTTATTATCTTTCGAGTTTTCGTAAAAAATCCAAATGTGCCTACCAGGACGACCATGCTTAACCGGCTTATACGAAATTGAAAATTCAGCGAGATAATGACCGATCATTTCAGGCTAAATGCAATTCATTTGGTGAGTACACGCTTCTGAGCTTACCCAAAGGAACATGATTTTTTTTACCTTAACCTCCACTTGATTGAAAGTTTTACCGTTGTAAACACCAATAATTGAGCCAATCATCTCGGGAACGATGATCATGTCACGCAGATGGGTCTTGACCACCGCAGGTTTTTCGTTCGCCGGTGCTTCCTTTTTGGCTTTGCGTAATTTCTTAATTAAACCCATGGGTTTACGTTTTAGACCACGATTAAATCTTCTTCGAGCTCTGGCGTGAACAAGATCAGTCAACTATGTTTCACGGTGACGAGGGGCCATTTTATTCATTGAGAAACTTTAGATCAGTTGGTTATCGAAAATTGAGTTCAACTCGAGGTTTATTACCATTACCTGTTCTGAAGTTAAATCTAGAAGTTGATCAAGGTCAACTCCTCGATAGGAAAATTTTTTGAAAGTTCTCTTCTTTTTTAGTTCGGCGGCGGCAGCTGCATCGTCGGCCTGTTGACCGAGAATGACTTGTGCTCAGCATTTCAAAAATTCTCACAACGTGAAGAGCCATGGTGTCAATTACGACAGGAATCATTTTTACTCGTGATCCCTAACGAATTTGACTCGACGGCCTACTTTTAACGAAATTTCTTACCATGTTCGCTTCTCGCTGTAGAAGGAAAGAGGATTTTTCTGTAATATGTGCTTTTCTTTTTTTATTGGAAAAAAATTTTTTTTTAGCAACGGTATGCGGATCAACCAATCACTACTCTTACAGTCACATGGGTGAAATTTTCGCTGCGCACGTGCGTGAATGATCAAGTCAAATAATTTAATGAATTTTTCATTATCGTTATATATATATAAATAATATATCTGGATGAATTATGCTGCATTCTTTGATATAATAGAAAGAAGGAAAAAAGAAATATATATGTATAGGATAGAGGTATATATATATATATATATATAAATGACGATATTTGGTATAAACAAGAAGACGAATATAAAATAATTTGTTTGGCGTGTGGAATTAACCAAAAATTACATATTAAAAATGCAAAACCCAATACCAATAAAAATTTTAACAGAAACCAGTTCCGCATTTCTTATTCTTACCTTATCGCCTTTCTAATTCCCGACCCCAATGATTTCAGTATTCTCGTTGCATAATATAAGATAAAAATATATACGAAATAATAAGAATTACAGCTTAAAGAAATGTAAATGTTCTACAAACAAATAAAAGATGTCCTTCGTATCTCAATTCGTGATCAATTAATCACGATACACGTTCAACTGGAACAGGCTGCGTCTCAACTGTTAAAGATGACGAGCTCCCATTTAGTTTTGAGGAACTTTTATTTTTACCCTCATCTGCATGATATATGAGTTTCCTAATAGACTTTTCTCCATCATTAGAACTGTACTTGTCATTGTCACTGTTATCATCATCCGCTGTCTTCTTTTTGACCAAGTTCTCGCATCGCTTTAATATGTCTTTGGTTGTCAGATTTTCGGGGCTGCTAAATAAATATTGATCATCTAGTATCGACAAGATCTCTTCGGGAACCTTTTGAAATAAAATGATATCAACGGGTCTGCTATGTATGGATGTAAAAAGATGTATCTACATTTGTTGGGAAAGGAAACTTACCAGCCAGAATTCATCCTGGTACTTCAATAAACTGTGAACAGCCTCGATGGCAAGGAAAGAATCATCCTTTATCGGATCCTTCGACTTTGAATATAATATATTTGGTGTGATTACGGTAGCAAGGTTATGAAGATCCATTTTGCTGCCCGTTTCCTCATCCACGTGAGAGAAAGATGCGACCCACTTGAAAAATATGAAAAGTACTTCCATGGTATCACGATTAACCCTGGGTAAAAGACAACACGTGAGATGCAGTATTTTTTTTCGATCGGCTTCCTTCTCAAGCTCTATGCACACAGAAAGGAATTGAATATGCGAGTAAGCTAATTTGATCCTATAAAAGACGTATAGAATAAGGTCCAAACAATTTACAATGTTTTATTACTTTGAGATATTACAAAGAGCCTCTGCAACTTGAAGGTGAGTAGCGGATCCGGTAGGTCACGTAGGAATTTTTTCATTAACGCTGCCACCTGTACTGGATTATCCTCGGATAGGTTCACCGATGATGGGTTCTTGTCGATCGTTTCACTAAGGTCCTTTAAGCGCCGGATATTTCCATTCTTTCGAAAGATACCCTCGACCGACATATCTTCAATAATAAGCCTTCAAAATTAAAAGTGTGACCTCAATAGTGGAAAAGTATCAACTGGCTAATTAGTTATTTACCCATTGTTTTCATGGAAGAAATGCTGTCATCCACAAAGCTTGGTATCCTTATACGTACAGGACCCGCACCCAATACCGAATCAACTCCACATTTATCAACAAGTGTTTCCAAGGGTATCCCAAATGTACCTAGAAAATGAAAAGATTTTAAAAATTCGGGAAGAATAAAATAAAAAAAGTAGAAATCACGAAATTTTAATTTGAATTAAAATCTCATGGCCTTCCCAAGGAAATTCACATGAAAATTATATAAAGACCTCCCACTACTGCATCTAATGAGGTTAGGATTTTTTAGATAATACAAGATGTGACCAAAAATGAAATTATTACGATTGACTAGCATGAACAAAATAGGTCGTGGAGAATAAATGTCTACCTTTCTTCTTGACGGGTTTTTTCTCCGCTGGTTTAATTGATAGCATAAATTTGTTCCATAAAGTAGCCTTCTTGGAACCGATCAGTTCCAATAGCTCTTCCAGTGTAAAGTAATCTTTCAACAACGGCTCCATAATCAGAACGGCCGCGTGCTTCACAATAAAATATTCCAGACCTGATAATTCTGACAAGTATAACCTAACCTGTGTAGGCCCTCGCAGTCTCCTCTTTGTTTCGGTTGCTACATTTCCGGATGCTGCCATTTCGGCGGCCACGATGGTCGATATATCACCCAACATTATTGCCTCATCTTTCGCATTAAACTTCTTTTGCATATCCTGAACATGTGTTTCCGGCATTTTATCATATACAATTCTGACTTGACGTTGAGATGGATCATTTGCCAATTTTTCCCTTTCTGATTCATTCAAATCTTGAAGCATACTGGGGAGCTGCTCTTGTTCTATTATTCTGGACCGTATAGCAAGCCTCGCGCTCGATGAATTGGTTAGCTTGCGATCCAAGTGTACGGACTTCATACGTTTTATGTCCGTACTAAGGGATGTATCATATGCCTTATCCCCACTTGAGTAAGACTTTGAACGTGAATCCTTGCGTACAAGCCCGGTTCCTTCTTTTTCGGTTTTACGTCCACGAAGACCTTCGTTATCGGAATAACTGTCATTTTCATCTTAAAGCGAATCAAAGCTAAAAAATGAGATAATCAGCGATATCAAAGGAACACACTATGCGAAACTTTTAGCTCACCTTGTCTAAGCTGATTATTAAGATTCATCAAGACAACTCGCAATAAATAAACGTATTGCTCCAATTGAGTAACATGCTTAAATCCGGGTGCGGCTTGTTCATTCGTATCATTCGGGCAGTACGCCATCTCCGTTACCTGATTAAAGGTAGCCTCACGATAGATGGTACGCAATTCTCGTGAGCAGCCAGAGCACCTTAAACAACCAATGTGCCAACGGTGAGGTCCGTATTTATAGCATTCTTCTTCAACGGCGATTCGACATGCATGACATAGATCAGATGAAATCTCATTATCTATGTTTTCTTCCTGACTCTGTGTACCTTTTTTTTTTGTGAATTCTCCCAGTTTGTTTAGAAAATGCGAAACTGCAGTCTTATCATTAAAATCACGTTCCTTAATTTCCAACGATCGCATGAGTTAAAAAGAAATTTCATTGGATATCGAGTAAAAAATCAGAGACGTAAGAAAGCAGATATTCACCAATTTCAAGGCACCGGTCAGCGCTATTCTTATTAGAACTTTCAAAAATTGCGCCAATCCTGTCACTAATGCTAGAAGATCCTGCGAGATTCCTAATTTTACAATTCCGCTTTTATGAGCATCTGACAACAAGGAAAAGAAATTATCTATTTTCTTGCAAAGCATTTTGGCTTCCCTGTGGTACTGGAGACCTATCGAAAGGTGAGTATAAATAAAGATTTTATTTTATTTACTTATTTATTTACTTTAATCATGTTACCTTGACCACTTGCACGCACTAATCTAACTTCCAAGTCATCAATTGCAAAAAATAAAACTTCCACGTGATTAACAAATCTTTCCGACATTTTCATGCCTTCAGAGTATAAACCATTTGACACATGAAGCAGCATATCGGAGATACAGTTAGCTGACATTTCTTCGAAGGCCGAAAGTACTGTCCATATATTGTAGACTTTATCCTCCATTTCCTTTTGCTGTTGCTTGAGTTCTTCTGGTGATATTTTTGTATCGACGACAGTGCAAGGTTCGTCTTGATATTAAAATATAAATCTGTGAGACCAACAATCTAATGCCGATAAAATTTTCGAGGAATAATAATAATTACCAATTTCGGCATCCTGATCATCGTCTGTACGTGTTGAAAGCCTCACGTTCCAAAACTAGGTCACGATTTTAATTGGATAAAGTCCAATTAATATACATCCGGTGAACTACGCAAAATATCATGACCCCCAAATAAAGATATTAAAATAAAAAATCTACCTTATGTATCATATAACATTCAGGGTGCCAATGTTCGTCAATGTTATTTCGGTTAATCTCCACAAATTGCTTCAAAATTGCTGTTTGGCACCCCGCGCATTTGACCGCGAATCGCGTGGAGTAATGATAGTGACAATATACTTTTCCATCATGTTCATAGTATGAATCCTGGGGTCCAAATACTGTTGGACATGCAGAACAAGTAAAGTGTTCAATGTGATATTTTTTATCAAGAGCTGTAATATAAGATCCCCTTAGAGCACCACCACAATTCTCGCATATGAGGCTAAGACGTCGAAAGTAGTCTCGTTCACATAGAGGCTGTTGCTTTCCATCTGCACCTTCTATCGGGAAAAATTTCGACGCTACGATGGCCCCGCAGTCCTAAGTGAATATGTGCGAAATGTAAATTTTAGGGATGTCACTTTCTGCAACCCCTATAACGAATTAGAAAACGAAAACTAGACTTTACCTGGCATTTAAAACATTCTAAATGGTAAGTGCCGCCCAATGCTCTTACAAATTGTCCTACAATTAGCAAACCACACTTTGCACAAGTTGTGAAATTTGCCTTGTTCGCATTAGCCTCGTCTGGCGTTGTTTCGTTACGATCGCCCATTTTTTTTGAAATCTAATCTAAAAAAAAGTTATCGCTCTATGTCGAAAAGAGGTTATAATTCGAGCGGATGTTAACTTGAACCATGAACGCAAATAAAGAAAACGATCGCAAAAACTATATAAACGTGGTACAGGGATTTAATTGTGAAAACAAGTTCGATTTTTTTATAGCACATTGCCCACAATTCGACTCGTTGGATAAAAGAGTTTGACAAATTTGTCCCACCAAGACCTTCTAAACATAGTATGGCCAAATTTGGTCATAAGTGAAAAGCAAATGCTATTTTTAGGTCAAATTCCAATCGGAGAAAAAAAAATAGAATAGCAGGCTAAATTTGTTACGAATTGTGTAGCTGCAAAAAAAAAATGTGTTAAAATGAATAAATACTATTACAAATCAGTCCATTACCTAATTTATTTGTTTTATTTATTTATTTATTTTTTTAAAAAAAAAATCAAATTTTTATAAAAAAAAACTTAGTACTCGATATATCGAATAAAGGAAGTCGCAATTTTTTAAGCCACAATAGAGTCGCAAACTTGAAAGTTCCATTAAATCAATAGATTTTTTAATACCAAAGGTGTCGGATGATCAATTTCAAATTTCATAAATTCATGACTTTTCACGTTGCTGATGATTTCGTAATATCAAGGTTTATTTTAAACACACGAGATGAAATAAGCTTTGCAATATAAACGCGCGATCGCTACTTAAAACTATAATAATATTAATTATACTTACATATATAGCATATCGAATGATTTAAATGATTTTCACATTTATCGCATTCGATGCCGTATGTACATTATAAAGAAACAAACAAAGATACTTTGTAATAATAATATGCCTTATATAAAGAATTGCATATAATGAAAATTCTTTATTTAATTTGCGTAAGTGGTTATTTTTAGATAAAATAAAACGGGGAAATAGGTTAAATGGGTGAACGTTAAGTTATCATCGAAATCGAAAATCGAATTTTAATTTTTTTTAAAAAAAAAAACAAATCATGAGAATTAATGAAATCGTTAAATTATACAGTATAGTATTAATATATAACGTTATTTAATCTTTAATTAATAATTGAAATCTATAAATACGTACGATAATTAAAATAATTCTTTTTTTTTTTTTTTTTTTAAGGGCTAAGTTGCGATACACGCGTGGATTTTATTGTGAGATCAATTAAGATTACAAT
>CAJVPV010000968.1:0-17974 GCA_910591835.1 Acaulospora morrowiae
GTCTATTATTAGCGAATTGATGTGTTGAATCGATATTTGGTGAGAAATTTCCTATTTCGGAAAAGTTAAACTTTTAGATTTAACAATATATAATACTATTAGTTATAACTAAATTAGAAGTATTTATATTCTATAAATCAATTGGCAGTGATAAGTTATTTAAGATTTTTTAAAAATTTGAGATATTATTTTCTAACTCTAAGTTTTTCATCCTGAACAAATGTACTAAAGAGTATATAAGTTAATACATTTTGTATTTTTTTAAGCTAAATTTATTTTTTATTTTTAATTATATTAATTTGATTTCAAATAAAATATAAATTATAGTTGAAATTATTAGTTAGTACTTTTCTTGTAATGGTCTTTCTTATGCTTAGGACAAGATTATTTCTCTTTTGACATAGAAAAAAGTTATTAAAATTGTTTGGAATATTGCTTTTCTAATTATTGATAATTAATAATACCATTATATATGGTTTTAAAAAGTTGAAATTGGTTGCTACTTGTTTGAATTCAATAAAAGTGAAAAATTACAATTGTTGTTTAGATTTTATAAAGAAAAAAAATCGAAATTTGAAAAAATTAATTAAGAGTAGGGCTCCTAACAATACCACTTTGATACTATTTCAATACCAGTTCGATACTTAAATTTACTATAAAATTATATTAGTAGATTACAATCCATATATTAAATTTACTATTGATCAGTAATATTTTGATACCAGTTTGATACTTTTTGGAGTTCTAGTTAAGAGTAAAATATATATGTTTTTTGTTGATTCTATAATTTGAATACTGTTTGAATTATTTTTTTTATATATTAAAGAAAAAATATAGTTATTTAAACTTGTATTACAATATTCAAAAAAATATAAGATATATTTGCAAGCTTGTTTTTGAAAAAGAAATTCCTAAGAATATTTGTTGTTTTATTTTTTCTAATAATTTTATTAGTTGTTATAAAAGAAAATTTTTAGTAATGCAAAAATTTTTGAAAAATGGATTTTTTAATAAATAAATAAATATAAATATATAATAAACTATTTTTATTTGGTAAATATATTATAATATAAAACTTGTTTTTGTTTGAATTATAAATTTTTCAAACATGTTAAAAATGTTTCTTTTATATTTTTTTTTACAAAATGTATATTTTAGATTTGTATAAATTCAATAGTTATTAATTATATTTTTAATTTTTATTAATAAAATATACAGTTATAGCTAAAAAAAAAAAAGCCTTTATTGATATTGATGTTCAAATATTAAAAATAAATAAGATTTGATTTTTTGTTTCTTATAATAATTTATATAAATTTTTTTATTAGCCAAATAGAATTTTATTATATTTGTTTTATAACAATAGAAGATAATTTTATATTTTTTGATAAAGTCTCTATAAAATTTTGAAAAGTTGACTCTTGTACAATTATACAATTATAAAAGAATGTTACTTAACAATAATTTATTAAATTGATTTTTTTCATTTTTTTAAGATTATATATTCACTAAATATTAAATAAATATTAAATAAATCAAACAATAAATTTAATATTTAATATAAATAAAATTTTATTACTTTTGTTTTGTTAAAATCTAATTTTGCTATATAATATTTTTAAAGATATTTATATATTAGTAGTACTGCCTTTACTACAAATATATGTAGCTTTATAATAGTTACAAATAGTTTTTTTGATATTTTTAAAATTCAAATCTTTTATAAAATAGTTCTATAATATTGTCATTTTTCTTGTGAGTCTGTTGCTTCTTCAAAGCACTTTTTGTGTAATGTTATGTAAGTATTTGGTTTTTCTACTTAAGGCATATGATTTGTTTAGCTAAGTTTTACTAACTCTTCTTTTCTCTTTCTATTGTTCATTTTTCTTGGCAAATCTTTACCACTTTTCCCTTTATAATCACAACTAAAGATGGGTTTCTAAATTAAAGGCAATGATATAATTCAAATGTCTCTCACTATTAAAGAAGTTTTAAATATAAAATAAAAAAAAAACTACCTACAAAGGTTTTTGCAATTTAGGCCACTTGATCTAAGTGTTTTTTGAATTATGTCCCTTCAAAAAGGATATTATTAATCTGTGAAATTTTATATGTTAAATAATTTAAAGACCTATCCTTAGTTCTAACTATTATATTTTGCAACAAGTACTGGATTAGGTAAGTTAATTAGAATTTACTTAGTTAGGCAATAGTAATCACATATTCTAATTAAGAAGTCTTTAATTTAAAAAATGACTTTTTATTATTCTTGATTTTCTTTTTTTTTCTATACTACAACTCTTTTTTTTATATCTTATCTGATGTGTCTCTATTAAGCTATAATTATGCCATGCGACCCTAATAGACTATTTGTAATTAATAAGCTATTTAAGGTTGTAGCCAATTTAAGCTTTTCTAAAATTATATTATGGTTTTATATGTTGTTATAGACTATAGGTTACTTATTATTGTAAATTAGTGTATGCAATGTGTCAGAATGTGTCTGTGTAATCATGCCCCATATTAGTTCCTGCCAACAATACTTTGCTTCAATTTGTTATTGTAAAAGATAATATTGTTTTCAATAAATTACTTGTAATAATATTACTGATATTGCTGTTTTCATAACTAGTTAAGTTGCTAATTTAATCATTAATATATTAAAACTATAATTATTAAAAGAAATTTTATGTTTTATTTTAAAAAAAATAGTAAAAAATTATTGAAAAGAGGTTAAACAGTAATTATTAGAATAAAAAATGTCAAATAAAACAAACTTGCTAAAATATAAAGAAAACATGAAAACAACAAAAGTAAATTTATTAAAAAGTTTTTTATTTATAATGCTATATTATAAAAACAATAATAAAACAGTATCAAGTTGTAAAAATTTTTGATCATTTTATTTTGTTGCTTTATATATTTTAATTTAATTTATCTTTTTTATTTTTATTTAAATATAAAATATAAAAAATATAAAATTGATTTTGATTCAAACTAAAACTGATCTGATCTGATTTAATCAGATTAAAAAATTTTAAAACCAAATAAATCTGAATCTTATTGGATCAAAATTTTAAAAACTGAACCAATCTGAACTAAAACAAATTCACAAATTAATTGGTTTCAGTTTAAAACTTTGATTCCTAGTTTTATCCTTAAGATCTTTATTTTTGAATATGAGTTTTATAAATCTATCTTCATATTTTTCAGAATAGTAACCCCAAGATAAAATTTATTTCTGCTTAGCTCTGATAAATTTTTTTCTCACTTTACTAGCCTGATATAACAAATGAACAAGCTCAGCAGGTGCAAAATTTGAAAGCTCACTATTAATAATTTCAATATTTTCACCTATTGAGTTTGCTGAAAATTCTTGTAATAAACATTATACAGCTTTACTTGGCACATATGTACTAGCTTCAGCCAAATTCCCGATAGATTTTTGAGATATATTTTGTATTGATTCTTTTATTGAAGTATTTTCTTGATTGTGAACAATGTTCATGGTTTTCATATCATATGATAATGGAGGTTCCACCAACTCTTCTAATTATCTTGAAGAAGTGTTTTGTTTTCCAGAAGAAACTTCCTGATCTCGAAGCTTCTTTTCCCTAATTCTCTCCTTTATTTCATTACTAATTCCCTATATACTATTTCTACAAAATCTAGAGTCTCGGTCGAACCATTATCGGTAACGTCTTATGGTAAATAGGTTACAGGAGGTTCAGGCTCTGCTGAAGATTGTACTAGTTCAGGCATGGGATCGGGAGTAATACTAGAATTTGAAGTATTATCGGGTATATTAGATGCCGGAGTACTAATATAGAAAGCCTAGTCTCAAGCTCTTTATTCTTTTGCTCTAATTCCTCTACTCTAGTATCGCGCTTTGTATTATCTTCTATAACCTGCTTTAACCTCACGTTCTCAGCCTCGATCTCAGAGTACTTTTTTCTAAGCTCAGAAACCTCTTCGAATTTAATTCTTTTAATGAATCGATCTTAGATTTTGTATTTGCCATTTTTTATACAAGATGTATATAAGTATATTCAAGGTTCGTTTAATATACATGTATATATGCTATTTGTACTGAAAAATTTCCGAAATCAGAAATCAACCATGATCAAGAATTGATTTATTTACATTTGAGAATATTTATTTAAGAAATGATATATTTACACGAAAACCAATTATTTTGATATAGCCCGTGATGAAATATTTATATAGCTACGACATATAATATAGACGCTCCGTATCCTCGTTCCGTAAGACTATATACTATATATTATCAGCGAAACTGTGTATTTCATGCATTGTGGACGCATTGTTGTAAAAGGTAAAATCGATAAAATTTTATTAAATGTAAATTATGCAATTATATCGAAACAAGATTAAATTCTGATATAAGAGAAGTCGTACACTTAATTAGGGATTTAAAATAGCTAACCGAACAGGAAAGAGATCGAGGGTAATAGGGTCAGGTAAAGGAGGCGTGGGAATTACGAAGTTGTTTGGCATTCCATGGTAAATGCATCCCAGCTGAATATTAATAACGCATTGCCCAGGTAGAATATTGATTGGATTTCCTTGACGGTTAATCGTTCCAAATTCATACTAAATAGAAAATACATTAAACCCATTCTGTACTAAAAAAAGCATATAATAATATAATATAATATACCATTACAGGGTTTAATGCTCCGACAGCTGTTCGATTATTTATGCAATAATGCCAAGCCTATTAAAGAAGAAAAATTATACTAAGACAACTGCGCAGAAATTAATGCTTGTTAACATTACTTACTGTCATATCCGTTGGAACAGTATCATCTGGTATGTAGTTTAGCTTAATAGCAATTGCATCGTGAACTCTATTAGGAAGGAGCCAGTAATTCTCTATTTTATCCTTGAGATGTGCCTCGGTTTCAGAGTAAGCAACCTCTATTACAAGATTGGGCCAGGGTTTATTCTAAAAGTATATCACAAATATTAGAAATTTAACACAATTACATGAACAGGGTTAAAAACTCTTCATACCCTTCCATCAGATCCACCTCCAGACTCTTGAGGTTTTCCTAAAGGTCGAAGAGACCCATCTGGCTCCTTGCATCCTCCACGTGTTTTTGTTGCTTTTAGTCAAAGTCAGTGATTATTGTAAACATACACATAATACGATAGCATGAAGAAAATTAGTAAAACACTCACTCGTCGCTCCAGAAAATTTAATGACAGAAGAAGTAGTCCTCACGGCTTGAAGAGCTACACCTAATTCCATTATAATTGTACCAATGCAATCCTCGTGAAATGACAAAGGAAGTTCAATAACCCGAACAGTTCCATCTTCCCATTCCCATAGGGCGTGCACATTATGCATATCTGTTCGCTTAATATATTCGTCTAAGGTGACATCAGTTTTTAGCACGTATGGCAAGCTTGAAAATAAATATCAGTTGATATAAGACACTGGTTTACAAAAATATCCATTCATCAAAGCAAATTTGAGACTTACATAGCTTCCTCCCACCTGGCCTTCGGATGCATGTTGCCAGTTTTCCACCAAAAATAACGAAATTTTTTTATTTCATCAGTCTCCTCGATACTAGAAATAGAAGTAAAAGAGGTGGTGGCAGTCTCCTGAGTCATACTTCTCCATGGAATAATAGAATCGCATCGGTATCATTCCATAGAGTTGCCATATTTATTGTATTGTAGACGGAGAAAAATAAGATTGATAATGCGATCAGTCATAAATATATTATGCAGTAGTTCACGTTACTTTATTATAAAAAAAAGAGTCAACCGTGTCTGCTCAGTCACGGTCGAGTTACATCATAATTACGTGATCGCTACATTTAGTATTTTTCCTAACCTGTAATGCTAGAGGTGATCTTATATATATCACATGATCAAAGATGGTAATCGACACGTACCGAATTTTGCGAAATCGCCGAAAATTTTAAATAAATCTCGAGGAACCGTTGTTACTCTAATATAATATGTAATAGCTTACTATTATATCTAATTGCCAAAGGCATACTTCTAACAATCATTATAATATCAATCAGACAATCATCATATTACAATACCCTTTCTAAAGAACATAATCTCAATACTTGTTAAATTAGTATATAAAACAGCTTCACATAACAAAAAGCACTTAGTAGGTTATAATGTCAGATGCTATATAAGTTTTATTCAATTGTTTTTATCTTGGATTAAACTGATATCTTGTAATCTAATCTATGAATTGCTAACTACTGCACTATAAATCTATAGGTCTTAATTAATAAAATTTTTTTAAAATAATAATATATATACATAGACAAGCTAGTATTTAACTTGCTGCTTTATATATACAAAAAATGTTTTTTTATAATATATATCTTGTATATATAATATTAAATAAAAAAATAATGTTTATCTACAGAAAAAATCCTTTCAAAAAATAAAATAAACTTCAAAAAAATTTGTAAGAAATAACTAATATAAATTGTTTTCATACAATTCAAAAAATAAAAAATATTATCAGACTTTTTTTTGTTAATTTAAGATCTTATCCTAATATATACATGTGATATAAATTATTTGCTATTGACTCAATTTCTAAAATTCTCAAAAATAATTGCATTATAACTCAATTATTTACATGTTTTAATAATAACTCAATTAATTGTATCAAATAATTATATTAATTACATTAAGGATCTACAAATTTCAGCAACATGTATTTCTTAATACATCAGTTAATTTTTTGATTTTTTTATAATTTTTGTAATAAAATATAAAAGATGTATAAAGTTGTAGAATATTGAAAAATAATAAAAAATTATTATAAAAAAAGTTTTTTTTCTTAAAGATTATTTTTTGGAGGGGTTATTCCAGTAGGTAAATATCATCTCTTTATTTGATTTGTATATATCAAGGTATACATCATGAAAGAAACAATATCTCTTGGGTGCATTGCATACTACAAGTTAAATCTAGCTTCCCTACTTGTACCATATTTAACTAATATTGTGAAAAATTTTAAAAGCAATATTAAAATATCAAATGTAGAAGTAGTGGCTATACCTACCTACTCGAAAAGTTGTTTGATAAAATGTTTTTGAATAAAAGAAATTGAGAAGAAAAAATTAAAAGTAACTAAAACTAAAACTTTGTCAAGTAAACTATAAAATCTATAAGTAGAAAACCAATTATTTCCCAAGAGAACCCCTGGATAGGCTTGTTGTTCTATCTCTTCGGCTCTTCAGTTACTATAGATAGTAGAGTATATGTGATGTTGTTTGTTGTTGAAGTTGTTATTGTGACACAAACCCGGTTTGAGTTGGTATAGTTTTTGTTTTGATTTTTACGCAAAATCTGATTGAATTATTAGAGAGTACTGATCATCTGAAGAGGTAAACTGATTTCAGTTTTTTTTTTGAAAAATTTTTGAATTTTTAAGATGGCGCAGCAAATATTACTGTGAAAATATTGTGTGTGAGGGTTGACTTGAAACAAACAATAGATCCACTAACTCTATTTAAGTGTGTATTTTGGAAAGTGTTTAGTTTAATGAGTATAATGGTAGTAATGTAGATAGTTTTTATGATATAATAAAGATAAGAAAGAATGCAAAAGAACTGAAGAAAAGAGAACTGCTATAGGCATTTTCTCATGCAACCAAAGGATAAGCAAGACTTCCAAACTTGAATAGACTTCAATCAGAGGTTCCATCTCACTGCACTAGTTGTCTAGAAGGTTCTTAAGTTCTTGAGCTGGGACTTACTTTCGATAAAGAGTATAAAGTATTTTTTCTTGCTCATAAAAGAAAAATTTTTAATAAAACAGATATGATTAGAAGAGAGTTTTTTTTTTCTTACTTAAAAAAAATTATTTTTTTAATTTAATCTAATCTAATATATATAATATATAACAGTAATTATTTTACTTTTTAATTATTATTTAATTATAATAAATATATAAATATATATTTATATGATTGTAGCTTAATTACAATAAACTTGTAATTATATATATATTTAATTTTAAGAATTTTGTAACTATATTATTACTTAATTATAGTTATATTATTTGACTAATTATTATTATAAATTAATTTTGCAAACAAATTTATATGTAATTATAATCTAATTATTACAGTTTTGTAGATATTTGACAATAATTTAATAGAAAATTTAAAACTTTTAATTGTTATTTAATTAGAAATATTTATAGCAAAAGTTATTACTATTGTTACGGAAAAACAGTAATCAACAATATGGCTTATAATTGAGAAACAATAATTGCATATGATAGAGATTGCCAAAATGTGTAATTGATTCTCAACCTCATTATTTCTTCTATTTTTGTTATTTCTTTTATTTTATTTTGCTGTAAGAAAAGTATAAAAATGATATAAGGAAATATAATAGAAGAAAAGAGAAAAATTTAGTTTATAAAAAAGTGTTTACTAATTAAAGATTGACATACTTATTGCACTGTTCTGACCAATAAAGTTTCTTTAAATCACACAAACTTGCAAAATCTATGTCTCTTTTTACCTTTAAGCCCCTACTGTTATAACAAATATTCCTTTTGAAGTGTTGTGAAGTCTAGAATTTCATTATTACTGCTAATAGACCCTTGATCCACAATATTATCATAACTGAATTTTTTATAAATATTATAAATATTTTATGGTGATCTAAGAATGATTTAATAAAGTTTTAGTAATGAAATAGTAAATAATAGGCACTTTTAGTAAAGATAGTAATAATTATAATAATTATGTAATTAAGTAGTAACAATTTAATAAGTTTTAGTAAAACTCTAAAAAGTATTGAAATTGTCATTGAAGTATCAAAATAATATAAGTCTATAGTAAATTTAATACATAGGTTGTAATATAATAAATTTAAGTATCAAACTGATATCAAAGTGATATTGAAGTGGCATTATTAGAAGCTCTAGGGTTTAATGAAGCTTTTAGTTAAATAGTACCAAATGAGGATACATATTAAATAATATTTCATAATAAAAATCTGTAAACTACAAACTTGTCATTTTCTATTGCTACAATATTAATATATAAAAACATTTGATAATTTATTTACAAATTATGTTTATCAAATAAAATTTCTCAATTAAATAAGCTTATATGTATATTTATTGTTAATTTGATAATTGTAATTTGCAGTACAAATATCGATTTTTTACAAATCCATACTATTATCTTAACATATAATTTATTTGTTCCCTTTCAGTTGTAATTTATATGAATAAGATTTAAGCACATTTTATCTTAATTAAAAATCTATATTTGGACCACATGATTAGTCTATCAAGAAGATCAAGTTTATTAAACAATAAAATATCAGATTGGTGAATTTAAAAATCAAATATAACAAGAATAAAGTAACTTAATAAAGAAATAATATGTTAGTACACTAGTAAAGTAGATCAGCACAAAGCCCACTTGTTAAGCTAACCGTTGCAATAAGAAACAAATATACGTACATCTAATATTGTAAACGAATCAATTTGATATAATTTTAAAAATACAAACTAATTAAAAAATTTTTTAAACAAAAATTTCCTTGTCAACCCTGTATTTTTGGAAAAAAAATTAAATTAACTGTAAATCCTTTATAAACGGTATATATTAAAATTCTATTATTATATATTTTATTTACCCTGAACATTAATTTTTCGACCGTGATTAAGACTTTGCTCTTGAGTTGTCAAATTCATTCTAATTTCGATATTTTTGGGCTGTGGAAGATTTTTAAAATCAAGAAGCCTGCTTGTACGAAGAAGTTGACTTGTATGAATTTGTTCACTGGTACGACCAAGTGGTTGACGTGTCTGATTCTCTTCACTTGCATTAATTTGCTTATTAAGTTCGGAATCGGATTCAAGATGTCTCCAAGCATTTAAAATTTTACACAAGTCTTCTGCGGATGGTCGTCTTGCTGGATCAGCATCCCAACATTTTTTTATCAATTCGGCCATTAAAGGTGGCAGGTCTTGAATTTCTGGTCGCTTCCCGTTACAGATTTCAATTGCAAGAGTTTTACTTTCTTCCTCATTTTCACAATCAATATTGCTAAAAGCAGAAACGCCAGAAAATACTTCGAACATAACCATTCCAAATGAATAAATGTCTGCTGCCTTTGTGTGTATCTTATTATGAAAAACCTCAGGCGCTACAAAAGGAAGAACTCCGTATATTTTATCATCACTCTCTTTAGAATTGACTGGTTTGCATAAACCTAAATCCGTTATGTAAACCTCATCATTCCTATTAGAAAAAAGAATGTTTCCAGGGTGAAAATCCCGATGAACTAATTCTGATTTGTGAATTTTGTTTAATCCAAGTGCAGTATAACGTAAAAGCTTGAACTTCTTTTCCCACGACATCTCGTGAATCCCCTTAGTATGATCAATAAATTTCATAACGATCATAAGGTTTGATTCTTTGTCTTTGGTGATTCCATAGCATCTGGTAATTTGTGATTTATTATCGTTTAATTTATAAAGGTTTTTTACCTGGATTTAAATTTAAATGTATTATCAGCAAAGTAATTTATATTAGTTTATAAATTATCGCCTTAATAAATATTTAACCTTATTATGCAATATGAAAGAAATCAAACTTCATTGCATTGACAATAGAATTATTACCTCCTCCAAACATTCTTTAGATATCTCCTGAGAATTTTTCAAACATTTTAGTGCTACCTTTATTTCTCCGGATCTCTTCCATTGACCATATTCGCTCCAATATAAGATGGGTCCTTCCTTCCAATCAGCCGAATAAACTTTTGCAAAACCACCTTCACCAACTTTTTTGATGTTTTCAAATTTTTCATATGGAATCCATTCGAGTGTCTTGAAACTGCTTGTTGCCTCTAATTGTGCTTTTTGTATGAAGCTATCAACATCTTTATTTCCGCTTGTCCATTTATCGAATTCTTCTTTAAAGCGAGAGGAATAGCAAGAATGACACCAGTAATCAGGGACTTTTTTTTTACATTGGTTGCATCTATCTAAATAATTAAAATTAAGTTATCACAAAATATTATAATTAATATTTAACAGAAATATACTGTATAATTCAATTAAAATAACAAATGTTAATGAAAATATGATTACCGTCTGTAATCGTAGTTAAAGTCAAAAATACAACTCAAATTAATTAAATCACTTATTATTACTTTACCCAACAAATATTAATAAAAATATTCATACTTCCTAAAAGTAAATAATAAAACTCAATCACTTAAACCACCTATTATATAAAATTACTCAACAAGTATTAATGAAAATATACTTGCCTCCTAAAAGTCAAGAATATAACTCAAATCAATTCAACTATCTATAATATGAATTTACTCAACAAATATTAATTAAAATATACCTACCGTCTGTAATTGTAGTAAAATTAAATATAACTCAGATCCATATACCGCCTATTATATGAATTTACTCAACAAATATTAATGAAAATATGCTTACCCCCTAAAAGCAAAGAATATAACTCAGATCAATAAAATCACCTATGACATGAATTTACTCAATAAATATTAATGAAATATGCTTACAGTCTGTAATCGAGGTTAAAGTAAGAATATAACTCAGATCTATTGCATCACCTATAATAAGAATTTACTCAACAAATATTAATGAAAATATGCTTACCGTCTGTAATAGCAATTAAAGTAAAGAAAATAACTATCGATCGAACCACCAACGATATGAATTTACTTATCAGATATCAATGAAAATATACTTACAGTCTGCAATCAAAGTTAAAGTAAAGAATATAACTCAGTTCAATTAAATCACCTATGATATGAATTTCCTCAACAAATATAAATGAAAATATGCTTACAATCTGTAATCAAGGTTCAAGTAAAGAATATAACTAGAAAAATTAAACCACTTATATATAATTTTGCTCAAAAAATATTAATAAAAATATGCTTACCCCCTAAAGTAAAGAATACAACTCGGATCGATTAAACCACAAAATATATAAATTTACAATAAATATTAATAAAAATATATTTACCCTCTAATTAAAGAATGTAACTCAGATATATTAAACTACCTATGATATGAATTTACCCAACAAGTAGTAATGAAAATATGCTTACTTTCTGTAATAATAGTCAAAGTAAAGAATATACAGTAACTCTGATTAATTAAACCGCCTATGATACGAATTTCCTCAACAAATATTAATGAAAATATGCTTACCCCCTAAAAGTACAGAATATAACTAATATCAACTAAACCACCTATAATATGAATTCACTTAACAAACATTTATGAAAATATGCTTACTCCCTAACATTAAAGAATATAACCAGATCAATTAAACCATCTAATATATGAATTTACTCAACAAATATTGATGAAAATATGCTTACTCCCTAAAAGTAAAGAATACAACTCGGACCGGTTAAACAACCTAATATATGAAATTTACTCATAAAAATATGCTCACCCCCTAAAAGTAAGAATACAATTCAGATAAATTATACCACATATAATATGAATTATCTCAACAAGTATTAATGAAACTATGCTTACCGTCTGTAATCATAGTCAAAGTAGAAATATAACTCAAATTAATTAAACCACCCATTATACAAATATACTCAACAAATATTAATGAAAATATGCTTACCCCCTAAAAGTAAAGAATATAAATCTGATCCATTAAACCATCTATGATATGAATTTACTCAACAACTATCAATGAAAATATGCTTACAGTCTGTAATCAAAGTAAAGAATATACACCGGATCAATTAAGTCACTTAATACATGAATTTACTCAATCAATATTAATGAAAATATGCTTACAGTCTGTAATCACAGTTAAGTTAAAGAATATAGCTCGAATCGATTAAACCACCTATAATATGAATTTACTCAACAAATGTTAATGAAAATATGCTTACCTTCTGCAATCATGGTTAAAGTAAAACTAAGGTCAATAAAACTATCTATTATATGAATTTACTCAACAATAATAATGAAAACATGCTTACCATCTGTAATTGTAGTTAAAGAATATATCTTAGGTCAATTATACTACAATTATATTAATTTACTCCATAAATATAAATGAAAATATGCTTACACACTAAAAGTAAAGAATGCAACTTAGATTAATTAAACCATCTACTATATGAATTTACTCAATATATACTAATTAAAATATGCTTACAGCCTGTAATCGCATTAAATTTAAGAATATAACTCATATTATTTAAACCACCTACTATATGACATTACGCGACAAATATTAAAGAAAATATGTTTACCGGCTGTAGTCGTAGTTTAAACAAAGAATAGAACTCATCAATTAAACCCCCTATTATATAAATTTCCTCAACAAATCTTTACAAAAATATGCTTACGGTCTGTAATCGTGGTTAAAGAATATAACTCAGATCAATTAAACCCCCTATAATAAGAATTACTCAACTAATTTTAATTAAAATAAACTTACTGTCTTTAATCGTGGTTAAAGTAAAGGATAACTCAGATCCATTAATCACTTATTAAATTAATTTACTCAACAAATATTTATGAAAATATGCTTACTGTCTGTAATTATAGTTAAAGAATAAAACTCAGATCAATTAAACCACCTATAATAAGAATTACTCAACTAATTTTAATTAAAATTATACTTACTTTCTAAAAGTAAAGAATATAGTCATCAATTAAAACTCTTACGCGTAAATACTTAACATCAATAAAAATATGCTTGCCGACTATAATCGTAGTTAAAGTAAAGAATATAACTCAGATTAATTAAACCACTTCTAATATAAATTTACTCAAAAAATATTAATAAAAATACGCTTACATCCTAAAAGAATATACTCGGATCATTAAACCACATGTATTAATTTAATTGACAAATATTAATAAAATATGCTTACCGTCTGTAATCATAGTTAAAGTAAAAAATATAACTCAGATCAATAAACCACCTATGATATAAATTTACTCAAAAAATATTAATTAAATATACTTACCCCCTAAAAGTAATAAATATAGCTCAAATCAATTAAAACTGTTTGATAAGATATCACTCAACAAATATTAGTTAAATATGCTTACAGTCTGTAATCATAGTGAAAGTAAAGAATATAACTCAGATTCATCTAACCGCATAATATATGAATTTACTTAACAAATATTAATGAAAATATGCATACATCCTAAAATAATATAACCCAGATAAATTAAACCATCTATTATATAAATTTACTTAGAAACATGAATGAAAATATACTTACCCCCTAAAATTAAAGCATGTAACTAGATTGATTAAAAATCCCATTATATGAATCTACTCAACAAATATTTATGAAAATACGCTTACAGTCTGTAATTGTAATAAATTAAAGAATATAACTCAGATAATTAAAGCTTCTATAATATGAATATACTCAACACATATTAATGAAAATATGCTTACAGTCTGCAACCAAAGTTAATGTAAAGAATATAACTTAGACCAATTAAACCACCTATGATATAAATTTACTCAGCAAATATTTATGAATAGGCTTACGGTCTGTAATCATAATTAAAAAATATAACTCAGATTAATTTAATCTCCTATTATATAAATTTACCCAACAAATATTTATGAAAATATGCTTACGGTCTGTAATCGTAATTAAGGAATTTATTTATCAATTGAACTATCTATTATATAAATTTACTTAACAAATATTAATTAAAACATGCTTACAGTCTGTAATCGTAGTTAAAGTAAAGAATATAACTCAGATTAATTTAACCACCTATATATGAAATTACTTAACAAATATCAATGAAAATATACTCACTCGCTAAAAGTAAAAACAATTCAGATCCTTTAAACCAGCTCTTATATTTATTTCCTCAATAGATATTTAGGAAATATGCTTACTGACTGTGATCATAGTTAAGAATATAACTCAGATCAATTAAACAACCTATGATATTAATTTACTCGCCAAATATTTATAAATATTAATAAAAATATGCATACCGACTGTAATTTTAGTGAAAGTAAAGAATATAATTCGAATCTATTAAATCTCCTATGATGAATTTTCTCAACAAATATTAATAAAAACATGCTTACAGTCTGTAATCGTAGTTAAAGTAAAGAATATAACTCAGATAAATCAAACCACCTACTATATAAATTTACTTAATAATATTAATGAAAATATGCTTACACACTAAAAGTAAATATAACTCGGGTCAATTAAACCACCCATGATATAAATTTACTCAACAAACATTAATGAAAATATGCTTACCATCTGTAATCGTAGTTAAGGTAAAGAATATAAATCAGATCAATTATAGCACCTATGATTTGAATTTACTCAACAAATATTAATGTAGATATGCATACCCCCTAAAAGTAAGAATATAACTCAGATCAATTAAATCACTTATGATATGAATTTACTCAGCAAATATTATTGAAAATATGCTTACTCCCTAAAAGTAAAGAATATAACTTAGTTCAATCAAACCCCCAATGATATGAATTTTCTCAAAAAAGATGATGAAATGTACTTACCGACTGTAATTGTAGTTAAAGTAAAGAATATAACTCAGATCAATTATACCACCTTTGATATGAATTTACTCTACAAATGTTAATGGAAATAAGCTTACCTTCTGTAATAATGGTTAAATAATATATCTCGGATCAATTAAACACCCTTAATATAAATTTACTCAATGTAAATATGCATACCAGCTGCAATCGTAGTTAAATAATAAAACTTAGATCAATTAAAACACCTTCGATATGAATTTACTCAACAAATATTAATGAATCATGCTTACTGTCTGTAATCGTAGTTAAAGTAAAGAACTTCTCAGGTCAATTAAAACATTAATAAGAATTTACTCAACAAATATTAACAAAATATGCTTGCCGTCTGAAATTGTATTTATAGTAAAGAACATAACTCAGATCTATTATACCACCTATAATATAAATTTACTCAAAAAATATTAATTACAATATATTTACCCCCTAAAAGTAAAGAATATAACTCAGATCAATTAAACTATCTATGATATTAATTTGTTCAACAAATATTAATAAAAGTATGCTTACACTCTGAAAGTAAATATAACTCAGATCAGTTAAATCGCCTATGATATGAATTTACTAAATAAATATTAATAAAAATAGGCTTACGGTCTATAATCGTAGTTAAAGGAAAGAATATAATTTATATCAATTGAACAATCTAGTATATGAATTTGATCAACAAATACGTATTAATGAAAACATGCTTACAGTCTGTAATAGTGGTTAAAGCAAAGAATATAACTCAGATTAATTAACACACCTATGATATGATTTACTTGATAAATATTAATAAAAATATACTTACATTCTGTAACCGTAGTTAAAATAAAGAATATAACTTTGATAAATTAAACCACTATGATATGATTTACTCAACAAATATTATTGAAAATATGCTTGCCGTCTGTAATCATAGTTAAAGTAAAGGATATTAACTCGAATTAATTAACCACTTGTGATATGAATTTGCTCAACGATTATTAATAAAATCATACTTACTGGCTGGAATTGTATTTAAAATAAAGAATAGAACTCAGATCATATTATATGTATTTTACTTAACAAATATTAATGAAAATATGCTTACCCCCTAAAAGTAAAGAATATAACTCGGGTCAATTAAACCACCTATGATATAATTTTACTCAATAAATATCGATGAAAATTTGCTTACAGTCTGTAATCGTAGTTAAAGTGAAGAATATAACTCAGATCAATTATATGATATGAATTTGCTCAAAAAATATTAACGAAAGTATTCTTACACGCTGACGTAAAGAATATAACTCAGATTAATTAAATCTCTATGATATAAATTTATTCAACAATTATTGATGAAATATGCTTACTCCCTAAAAGTAAATAATATAACGCAATCAATTAAATAAAAATTATTAGCAAATATTAATGAATATCAACTGATTACAGTAATAAAATTTACCTAACGATGCTTTTAGCATTCTTTCAGTAAAATCCATTATTAATAACAGTTTAAAAACATAAAACAATACCGATATAAATGCAATGTCATGTCTTATGCACTATACTGCATTGCATGTTACACTGATACAGTACAAGGTAGGCGTTTATAAGAAAATTTTAAACATGCATGTCCACTAATTAAGTTGTGTCAATATTGATTGAAAAAAAATTAAAGTAATAGCTAAACTGGCTAAACTTTATTATGGACATGTATGCAATGTGTCATGATACGCTAAAACATCTCAGAACACTTTAGAAATTACATATTTGATGTCACTCTAAACAAAACCGTTGTAGTTATAATGAAAGAGTTTCAACTCTTCCTATTATAGTTCTCTATTTTGCCCTTTCACTACATACTCTTGAAACTACAGTAGAAAAGGCTGCACAGTTCTTTTTTCTTGGCAAAAACTGTTACCATTAGTAACAGTAAAAGTCTTGGTGATTTTTTCTTTTGACTCTGAAAAGATATGATAGCATTAATATGGATGCAAATATGGGTATAATTCTGTTTCTACAAAATATAAATTTAGCATTTTATTACTAATTTTTAGTTTATATAATAGATCTAAATTAAAAAATATTAGTTTTGATTTTATTAATAAACAATTTTCTACTGTTCTTAAAAAATACAATAAATATTTTTTAATTTAAATAATCATTAAAGATTTATTTCTATTGTAAAATTTAAAATTAATAAAGAAATATTTGAACTTATTATTAATTTTTTTTATAATGTTTAAGATTATCAACTTCTTTTTATTAATCTACAGTTCTGGCAAAAAAAATGGCATTTTTTTTAATTTGAAAAAAATTAAATTAAAAAAAACTTTATTATTATAATAATATTAATATAAATTAAAAATG
>CAJVPV010000969.1:0-17973 GCA_910591835.1 Acaulospora morrowiae
TCCATGAGGGGCTTGGGTTTTAAGTTTACTGAGATAATCTTTTCAATGATAGTTAGAATAGATGATAGCTTTTTTTTCATTTCTCTTTTTCAAAAAAATTTTTTTTTACTCCTTTTTCTCCTTGCGTAGTTTCTACAAGAGGGGGTGACACAATTTGGATTTATGGTCGTGACTGTGGAGATGATCTGCAGATACTGATCTTATCGGAAATTTGGGATCTTAATCCCATCCTTTAGGGGAACAATATATTACTTCCATAAATTGCATCTAGAGGCTTTGGCTAAAGACAAGTGAGTTGGGTCAGGGAAATTTGTACTTTGCATGTATTCTCGTGCATGTAATGGTTCTTTATAATTTAATAAATAAATGACACCAATCTGATTGTGGGATTAAAAAAAAAAAATAAATAAATATATTAATATATAAAATAAAAAAAAAATGTTTTTATAAAAACTTACTTTAGATTTAAAAGAATAATTAATCATATTGTCTAATGGTTGGAGTTTGCTTGTTAAACCATCAGGAATTATTGCAATATTTGTTTTATTTTCTTCGAAGTTTTTTTAACAGAATCGACAAAATGACCTCTAAAAGAATACAATATTAAAAGTGAATGCTTATATTTTAATTTGTTTTGATTAAGTTATATATTATTAATCCACCAATTTATTTCTTCTTCATTACATCATCCTTTTTCATTTACTCGAATATAAATATCTTGAGGAAAA
The DNA here is from genome assembly GCA_910591835.1 of Acaulospora morrowiae. Lineage (NCBI taxonomy): Eukaryota > Fungi > Glomeromycota > Glomeromycetes > Diversisporales > Acaulosporaceae > Acaulospora > Acaulospora morrowiae. Next base: position 729 of record CAJVPV010000969.1, read on the forward strand.
TTTTGTCATAACTTATTTTTTAACTTAAATATATAAGTTGCAAGTAGTTTTGTTTCATCTGCTAAACAACTTAAAATTACTGTAAAGCTTGTTTTTTCATGTCTGATTGTTTTAATACTAACTGTTTTTGTATCATGTTCATCTAAGGTTATAGAACTTGGTAAATCGAAAGTATCTGAAGTTTCATTCATATTTCCAATTAATTGTAATGGATAGTTATGTTTATGTCTTTGATAAAGAACATAACTTAAAAATAATTGTTGTTTTTCAATTAGATCTTCTGAAAGATATTGAACTATATTTGTTCTATATCTATTAGCAAAATTATGGCAAAACATAAATGCATCAACCCATTTGTTAGAAAAACCAAAGATGTTGATTTCTGAATATAATTATTGAAATTTCGATTGTTGTGCAAGACTTTTTGCTTTTCGTATAACTATAATTTGTGTTATTGCTCTACCTTTACTTTTATTTTCACATATCCAAGTTGTCAAGTCAGTTTCAAGTTCAGAAAATTTCATTTTTCTTTCAGAATGTAACTTTTGGATATGAGGTGCAACAGTCATTAATTTGGTTTTATTTTTTTTCCATTTGTGTTGAATATTAATGTAAAAGTCTTAAAGAAATTGTTAGTGATTTCAAAAGACAATGAACTTTAGTGTTAATTTAAAACACCAACAGAAGTTGGGACTTTATTAAAGTCGAAAGAGCATCCTTTTATACATGTTGGCTTCATACAACGTAAAAATACATAAATAATAAATAATAAAAATACATATATCTATATTCGGCTTAACCTCCAGAGACATATGTACTTAATTAACATAAAGAAATATAAAAGGAAATAATAATAAAATAATAAAGGAAAAGAATAACAGATATGCACACTCTATGGCCTTGTGCTCCTAATTTAGTAATGTTTACCTATAGTAATTAATTAGTGGCATCTTGGCGGTATGGCACATTGTTAGGGGTCAGAATCGTATCATACATGCGTTTGACAAATGTCTGGGAACATGTCTCAGACTTGCAGGTCGTTAGGGGCAGATCAGATACCTTTCGAGGCATTCAGGTCGTTAGGCGTAGTATGGGTCCCATGGCGCAGTCACAGGTCAAGATTGTTACAATTAAGCTTTTTTGCAGTACCACATATACTTTTTCATTGTTCAAAATAATAGATGGCTATAAGTTTTTCTCATGCAGACCATTTGCAATGAATTTGTTATATAAAATATATATAACGAGCTGATAGATTTGTATGCACCATATATGATAAGAAATATAAAGAAAATATAAATTATCAAAAATACAATATATTTTTTTTTCAACTCATTTGCTTATTATAACATGTTTTTATTAAGATTGCATTACAATCATTATTAATATTAAAGGTAAAAAATTACAAATTATTTATTATAAAAACTGATTCTACATAGTTATAAGATTATATTATTATTAAAATTTTATTGCAAGATGTTTATTATAAAGATTGCATTTAATGAAATATATAATACAAAGAATTTCATCATAAAAATAAATACCTTAAATGATTAAATGTTATTAAAAATTATATATCAAAACATTTATTATAATGATTGTACTTTGGTTTTTTTATTAATGATCAATATGCATATATTAACTATTTATAGATATAATACTTGAATATTTTATATGGTTATATAGCATCTGGACCATAGTAACCCTCTAATAAAATACCCTTCAAATACATATAAAGTATAAAAGATCCTGGATATTTAGTCAGTACTATACGGTAGTTTAGTTTATACAGTATATAAAAGTTTTGTACTAATATGTTTTCAACTTCAATAATTAAATAAATACAATAAATATTTGTTTAATTATGGAAAAAATATATATATCAAAATAATATATTAAAATAATATTTGATTTCAAACAATTGTTTTATAATTAAACAATAATAATATTCAATATACTGCATGATGTTTTTTTATTTTAAAATATATATAGTAAGTATATTTATATTTAATACGTAAATAAAAAATCAAATTAGATTAATTAAAAAATTTATTATAATATCACGAGCCTTACATGCTTGTGTAACAGATCAGCATCACAGATGTGAGAAACAGATATGTACAGTATATTAAATATTTATATGAGTAATAAATACTCTCTAGATAGGTAATATCATTTAATAATTTTTTTGTCTTGAGAAACTTGGAGAAAACATGAACTTTATTATATTCAATGCTAATCAAAATCTTGAAAAATAACATGCCAAGTCGCACCTTCACGCTTTGTACACTTGTGGTTAATAATCGACAAGTGGGTACCTGCCAGAAATGCTTCGAGACCAAAGACGCCAGCTGGTGTTGGGTGCTAGAAGACAATCAACGATAGCCAAAGCTATTATGATGGTTCGACCCACTCGCTACGGAAAGATTCGATAATCAGTAATCGTTACACCGTACCACCGGTTTCATATTCCGCAGTAATAATCACCAATATATAAAAAAGTTAAATTTGAATCTCTTTGACTTCTCAAAGATGGTTTCCTTGAATTATGAAAAGCGTTCTACATCTAGACAATCTGTTAAGAAACTTCCCAGTCGTTCGCTTAGGCGCATATTATTCTTGTTTTTCTTGACGGTACTGTCCGTCTGGTCTATTTGGTTCTTCCTACCAACGTTGCATTCTTCAATAGAGGAGAAGTATGTTATATGGGTGAAACACCCACAACATTCCGATCCTGTCAAAGTTCGCGTACCATATAATTCCGACATTGCAGACGTCAAGAAAATGGTGAAATCAGAATTACAACCTGCTCTTGATAAAGAGAGTCTTGGTAATGTAGTAATTCTGAGCCCAAAACTTGGTCGACTGAACCCCCGCACGTTGGTTCGAAAAGTGAATTTGGATAAGAGTGAGCATTTGATAGTTTTTGTGGATAATGTTGGTAAGAAAGAACACGCCACACTTGAATTACTTTCCCCCTTCGCACGACCTTTGGTGACAAACACGCAAAAAACAAACGTCTATCATCAGATTCTCGGTTATTTTTGAAAACGCTCACTTCCGACCAACTTCCACTGCAAGTCAATGCACCGTTGTGTCTCAAAAGTGACGAGGCATATATGGTCATAGCAAAAGTCCTCATGGGACAATATTCACAGAAAGACATCATTGCGTTGAAAAATAACCTGTGTGATTCAAGTGTCGAAAGCTGGAGTTCTAGATATTCGTATACCGGGCGGTAAGTATAGATTTGCGTGTTTTTTTTACTTTCTGTTTATAGTGTTGATACAAAACGAGATAAGGTAAATAGGGAGGTCAAATGACATATTACAAAGAGATGCCTGCATCAATGGCTGTAAGAAATATGTTCAGACATGACTTTCCATAACCCACCTTTAGGGCAAAGTTTTATTGAATCATCGTGCTATCAACCGTAAAAGATTTCAAGTTTTGTTTTTTTTTTTTTTTGAAGATAATTCGGCATTCTTAGCTGTTTGTTAAATTTTAATTTCTGTCCGAGCTAATTAATATTCATGAATACACAATAAAGATCACAATATTCTTTATTATTCAAAGGAGTTTTCAATGATGAAATTCATAGATTGATGTTCATTCATTCAAGATGCATCATTATTTATGTTTGATCATAAGTTCCATGAATTGATTATAATTCATCTTCGCCCAACCGTCACCATTTTCATCCAAGGTGCGAAATACATCTGTCAAATCTTTTACGGTAACACATATCTGTATGAAATTATCAAAATTCACCGAAAGTTTTTCTTCATTGATGACCTTTTTTTCACCCGAGGAATATTTAATTTTGTACTTTTTAACAAATTTCGTTAAAATCTTCTCACTAATGTTAAAGCCAAAATTTCTCATTGCCAACGTCAACTCATTTATACTGATGTCTCCACTATTGTCCTGGTCAAACGCCGCATAAATCTTCTTCCAATCTTCGATATATCGCCATAGACCGACAAATTCTTGATAATGAATATAACCATTACGATCTTGGTCAAATAAATCGAACAACAGTTGAATAGTGTCTAAATTGAAAGGTGTCCAATCACCGTTCAACAGTACACGTTGTAATTCAGTGGTGGTAATTGTGCCAGAATTATTAACGTCAAGATGGGAAAAAAACAAACTCAATTTCTTGTCTGTAAATTCAGAGTTTTGCATTGCGTCAGCTTCGGTCAGCCTTATTTGTTTTAAGTGAGTTGAAGGTGGTGACGGTGTGAAAAAAAAACTTGACCTCTTATGCTGTTAAAGGTTTAATGCGAACGAAATTTCGATTTTCACGCGTTAATCTCTCATCACTCCCATTACACAACTACCAATTGAGTCATGCATGCAGGAATATTGGTAGCACGTGTTATTATTTATTTATTTATTTATTTTAAATTTATTTTTTTTTTAGGTAACCCTTTGATACCGGGGCAAGATAGTTATGGCTTTGAAAGTAACCATCGGACAACGTAGCATCAGCCTGATTCAAGAAACGTGATACAAATTTCTCATGATCTCTGTCTGTTTGCCAAATTATAGTATCTCACTCAAAAAATCGCGCAGACAATCGACGAGGAGTTGATGTCTCAAGCCGGCGGCTTCTCAATTGATCAGGTTGATGAGGAGATTTACCCAATTCCGCTTGCAAATCACGTTCGCATTAAAGTAATTTGGTCTCTACCTTAGCTTATGGAATTAGCTGGTCTCAGTGTCGCGCAAGCCGTTTCCAAGATATATGACAAGTCTAATTTCTCGCGTGTACTAATTTGTTGCGGTCCGGGTAATAATGGTGGTGATGGTATGCAAGGGACCCGTAAATGATGTTTCATTATATATTGCATCGCTTAACTTCCAATCGACTGCAGGTCTAGTCGCGGCGCGTCATCTTTTTCATTTTGGATACAAACCAAATATTTTTTATCCTAAGCGAACCAAGAAAGAGTTGTATCAGGTATATCACCTGCAGCAATTTATTTTAGTCTTGCTTACTTTCAGTTAAGCAAATCACCTTCCTACCGTAGAGATTGGTGACTCAATGTGAAAATCTCAAAATTCCATTCACCGATGATCTATCCGAACAACTCTTACAAAACGATTTGGTGCTGGACGCTATCTTTGGTAAGACCATGAACCGTGCTGATCGTTCCATCAATAAATCTTTGATCATTTTTTATTATTTTTCTTAACAAGGGTTCAGCTTTTCCGGGGAGGTAAAGGCACCCTTTGATCATGTTATTCAGGTAATCGTTCAACATGATCAAAACATTCCGTAGGGTCTCGTGCCCATCGCTTACCCATGTTTCATTGCTTTTCAACCATAGAAATTAAAGGAAACAAGATTACCGATAGCCTCAGGTTTGATCTATTGAACTATTGATAAATCAAATATTTCGAAATCAGACTCTAGTAACCTTAGCTCGTAATTATCAGTTGATATTCCATCTGCATGGGATGTCGAGAAAGGTAGGTGATCCAAGTGTCTATCGTGTTCTGTAAAGAGAAAATTCCGGAGACTTTTCTTTCTATTGATCAACTAAATTTCAGGAAACATTGGTAATCGTGGTTTCACCCCATCAATGCTCATCTCTCTTACAGCACCGAAGTTGTGTGCAAAACAATTTAATGGAACACACCTCCTCGGTGGTCGATTCGTTCCACCGTGAGTATAGTAATTTTATGATCCTCAGACCCTCCAGAATGATTGGTTACATCATGGTAATGTCACTTTGCTTTTATAGAGAGTTGGAGAGGAAATATGGGCTTAACATTCCACCTTATCCGGGAACAGAACAAGTAATTGATATTACTAATCTGTTAAAAGAAAAATTATAGGTGATATTTTCGTGGTAAACAGTTAAAGCTTGTGCGCAAGTTCATGTACATTAAAAATACAAAGCCACGAGTATGCAAATATAAAATTGTATAAATTATATTTATGAAGGAGATTTAAGCATGATGAATACAGAGAAAAAAATAAAATGAAGAATTTTGCAATTATTTAAATAACCGATTAATTGAAAAATTTTCTACTTGGAGAGTGACCGAAAAGCGTGACACGAATGTCGGGAAGCATCTATATAAAATATTTTAAGTAAACAGCAAGTAATAATAACACGAAAGGAAGACAGGTTTTCATTTACCTCCTCTTGCGTCAATTTCAGTCGCTCTTCAAGTGTATTATTAATCCTTATACGACCAAAGTGAGATGTCAAAATAACGCCACCAGCGCTAAAATTTCAAAATTGTGTGTTAGATGAAGTAGATGAAAAGAGAAAACATGATAGGGAAATCCATATTCTAATTGATACCTATCCTCCGGCAGAAAATTTTCTTTTTCAATGTCAATCTTGACAGGTAACTTGGTGGCTTCCGTGTAAACCTTACGTGCATCCTGAACAGCTTCATTTGCTAAACTCAGATCGGATTTCCTGACGATGGCCGTTACGTTTTCATCCATTAGTTGATAGAGGGCCTTCGTATGAAACATAGATATAAAGTAAGCAAACTGAAAGATTCTAGTTTAAAAATTCAACTGTATTTATTACCTGTAATATCAAGTCTCTCAACAAACCGCGGTATCGACCGGCGTCCTTTGGAATTTCTTTAAGTTGAACTCTGGCCTCGTTGAAAAGGTCATCAAGCAATTGCTGACGTGCATGAAGGACTTTGAGACGGGATTTATTGATATTGTTTGATTGAATGCTACGCACATTATTAGAGATTTACCAGGAGAGTTAAATGATATCAACGATCACTAATGAAGTTGTTTAGTTGACTGAAGCAATCACTTACATTTTCCTTTGAACTTCGGCTTGCTTGATCTTTCTTTGAAAGCTAGCCTCGATATTAATGGATTCTTGACGGACAAGTTTGGTCTATTGGGTAAAATGTTTTTTATTAATGAGAATTCGTATTCCTGTTCTTAATAGATGTTCCTTGAAGCACAAACTTTTTCGATGTTGAATTCTTCATCAGCCTATGTGCGAGAAAATAAATACATAAATGAATAGATAAAACAACGGGGTTCTTGTACAAAGATTTTATGGAAACGGAGACCACCATTGAGGTATAAGAATGAGCAGCACACCTTGACTTTGATTTCACGAGCTTTTTCCTGAGCCTCTTGATTGATGAAGGCAACCTAAATTCATTGTTTTTCCTTATTATTACGAGTCCCCATATAAAATAACAGCATTGTAACTATGAAAAAAAAGGCACGAAACCATCTTTTTCATTTCGTTGATAACTTCTTCATCGTTTAGTGCTCGTGAGGTCGACATTTTTACGTTCACAAGGAGAAAGTACGTTGCGCATCAGAATGTCCGATCTTATAGATACTTATTACGGATAATCAAATTGATCATAGATTTATATACGTCATTGAACATAAATATGTAGCACTTGTGGAGTAATGGTAGCAATGATAGCGAACATCAATTTTATTTTCGCGCCAACCCCGAGATTATAATTTTTAAATATTAGTACAATGCAAGGTGATAACGTAATACTGGTACACAGACGAATTAACATTATTAGAGAATTAACTACAAAAAAAAAGGTAAAAATTGATGTAATAACATGCCCTTCTTCTGCCCCTTAAAATATTCATTGTAGATGCGAAGCATCGGTAGACAACCCAGCATTAATTACGCCCTCATCTCGGGGTAGTGTGACAATAGCCGGGAGACCGGTGTTATAAGTACCTGTCGGTGATGTATACTGATATGATGTATATATGGAATTAGGTTTGTTCCCACCGTACCCTGAACTGAAATAGGCCACGGAGCTCAAAGAAGGTAGCGTGGGTTGCACCGGTGGGGGTAACAAAGTTGACGGTAGACTTACGCCAGAGCCAATGTTTGAAGTCACACCACGACCTCGAACCGGTGGCAATATTGACTGATTTTGCATGATCGAGTTCATGGCGTTCGAAGATTCATTGACCAAGGCTGGCACAATCTTGTTAGAAGTATCATCAATCGATGAATTTTCTTCGGGAGAAGTTATTTCCACATGACCATTAGAAATGACATGTGGAGCTGGGGTTGATACTGCTGAAGAAGATATGCTTGGATGATCGTCCATTTCCAATCCTTGTACGGCGGTGAAATTTTCAGAGTCGTCCAATCTCACAGCAATCTCGAATATGCCATCTTGGTCATCCTCTGGCGTGACATCGTCTTTGTAAGATTGATGTTCATTGGGGCTTTGAGGTTTTTTAAAGTATCTACGAATTCGCTATGTCATAACAAAAGATAGAGTCGGAAGAACGTTCCCAACACAATTATAACTGTCATAAAAAAACAAAAGATCGTGCGTACTTTTGCCGGTTTATAATTTTCATTCAGTTTGTATACGGTGCCAATCCGGAACACGCGGCCCTTTTTGACGGCTTTTTGTAAAGCCTGAGAGGCGGACGCTCGAAAATTCTTGTGCAAAGGGTAAGTGCTTTTACCCAATTTGAAAAAAAAAAAAAAGTAAAGGTCAAAACCGATTATCCCTGGTATTCACAAAGATCAAACATCTTACTTATTCATCCATTCAAAGATATTCCGAGGAGCACTACCGGCCGGATCAGCGATTGATAAAAGAGCTTGAACAATCATTTCCTCATATGATGGTAGATCAACTCCGACAGCCGGTAGATGCGCACGTGAAGGATCTGTGCTATCAGAGTAAGTCTTTGAACTCTGTGTGTTTGACGTCAAGGGAACGGTGGACGAATGGGATAAATGATCTTTTGACGCAGGTCGATTATCTACTTCATTTTTGTTAGACGCGGCAGTGTAAGCATTACTAGATATTTGTTCTTTGACGTCCGCGGGATATAAAGGGAGATCAGGGTGTAGTTTTTCGGCAATAAGTATAAGATCAATTAGGACCCTTTGCGGTAAGGAAGATAGATATGCTATTTTCTTTTTTTTTTTTAAAAAAAAAAAAAAAAGTATCATAAAAAACCGCTTATTATCGCTGGATTTGATTAATCGTCTCAGATCTAATATTTAACCACTCGATGGATTCTTTCGAGGTACCTGTTCTTCAGTCAATCCGTTTCCGGAAATATCTCGTAAATTATTATTCGATGTGGAAACACGAGGTTCAACCTTTCTTCGTTTACGACCTTTTGCCTCCTCGCACTTTGAACACATCCATTCCGCAGTAGTTATTTCAGCGACGCGATCCTCAATAGATGGAACATGACACTGCTGATGATAAGGCACATCACATTTATCACATAGAACTATACGATTATGCTTTGGAGATTGTCCGTCGTGGCAGACGATACAGACAATATCGTCTAATTTTGATCGTGGTGTGTCTTGAGTGTCACTAGATGCATCCTCGGAAAAATTTTTAGACACATTACTTGAAATTGGTGACGTAGTAGACGAGGTAACAGATAGCGAGTTGGGAGGAGTTAATGTCGGTGATGTTTCACGCAAGTTACGCTGACGTTTGACTATTTGTAACAAGAAATCATGAATACGAAATATATGTCCATATAATGCGCGTATGTATATTCATAATTTGAATCTCCTCGAGAATCTACCTGTTGATTTATTAGGTCTTTTTGTTTCTTGGGGTTGCCTCTTGGTGTCTCTTGAATCATGAGTAAATAGCACAGGTTTATGTACCTTCCGACCATACTTGGTCTTGGGCGATTTGTCTGATTCTATTGCTAACCCGTCAAAGAGGTTATTTAGAAAAATTACACTTTGAATTTGTTACAATGGTGTCGCTGTAAATACCCTTACTTGAGGATAAAGGTTGTGTGCCGACATCTGTGGTCTCTGATATTGTTTTTTGTAATTTAACATCGGCTTCCTTAGTTGGAGTTTTGTTTGTTTGTGGAAATCTTGACAAGGAATTGCGACCAGAGATTCTCTCATTTAGCTTTGCGTGTTCGGTCACACATTTTTTCTGAGAAATAGTACGTGTGGTACCATTTTCTGACTTGACTTCAGAAACCTCTGCGTGAACTTCCTCTTCCAGCTCAAACTCCCCATCCTCATCACCCTTCATTAAGTACAATTGAGTTCATAAAATATTATTAGACAGCTCACTTCGTTATGGAAGATCAGGTCAAAAAAACACAAATCATGTAAGTGGGGTAGAAATTTCAACAACGAAAAGGATTTTTCGCAAACAATGCATTCTTAAAATCATATCTGCAAAGTAATGAGCCTACCCATTCCTCTTGTTGCTTTTGAGAATTCTGTTCATTATCATGAAAAACCTCCCGCCTATGTGAAGTTGAGTCGGTCTTCGATACGGAGTTGGTTGTGCTCTCGGAGGAAAGCATAAATTGGTTGTGTTGGGTCGTCATTGCACTTGCTGGAATTAGCAACAATGTTTCCTTTGAGGTTTTTCAATTGCAGATAGACACACGTTTTTCTTCTGAAATTAGATGAGTTTTAGACGTTTTTTCTGTAAGAAATGTTAAAAGTGGTTTCAAAGTAGGATAATTACAATGTTCAGAGAAAAGGAACTCGAGAATCAAAAAGAGATGAAAGGAAAAAAAAAAAAATCTTGGTTATTTGTGGCTAAGAAAATCGGGGGCTTGGTGACTGTGACGATTAAGTGAATAACCGGTATTTAGGTGATGTTTTTTTAACTTCAGGTTCGAACGATGAGCAGACAAAACCTAAAATTCGACATCATTTAACTCGAAGGTTCTTGAAGTCGATATTGCGTTACATGTTGAACGATGAACTGGTCACGAACTTTACGATCTCATCTCTCATCGTCGACGCGCCAAGTAAAGAGGTGGCCTCGATTTATTCATTTTTTGTAATAAAAAACATATTTCGTTACACGAAGCGGCGATTCCATTGTAAAAAATATAAATTTTGATCTGTTTCACAATAGGATTGTCATTTTATATTAATTACTACTGGATTTTAATTCAGATTGCGTAAATATTAACTCATTAATTAACTCATAGCGGTGATATTTTATCATTGCGCATATCAAATTAAAAAAATTAGACGAGGTAAAGGTATGGTAATTCGCGTCATCGAGAGTAAATCCGAGCCTATAAATACCTATTTTCCGTTTGGATTTTCTCAATGTCGCCTTCTCCTCCCACCAGTTTATCTTCTGATATCACTCGCACTGCACCTATGGCCACTAACGCGAAAGTTTCAGTTCCAACTGTGATGCAAGGAAACCCTAATATGCCATCCTTGACCGAATTGGGACAAGACACTTATTATCGTTATCGTACTCATTGGATCGCCTTCTGGGTTTTATGGCTTATTTGGGCGCTTCTTACGTGCGTACGTGTGGGTAATAACGGATAGCAATTTCAAATGGCTCACGTGACATTCTTTTTTTTTTTAAAAAAAAATTATAGGTTGTGGAATTGGTTTCGACATGAACTTACGAGATCGGAAAATGACGACGGAACCAGGACTGCGGCCGGTGAGATTAGTTCCACCACCGAACGAGCTGAACGGAATACGAACAATCTTATGAGTCGTTTTGTAAGTAAGAGAAGTAGGAAATTGTCAACTATACAGGAAAACGTCACACTCACACAATTATTTAAACACACAAAGGATCATGGTTCTCGGCGTGCTCAAAGGATCTCGCGTGACCTCTTGTTAGGCTTACTTTCGGCATTGACTGTGAACACTCTTGGTCAAGGTTCAGGCACCGCCGTGGAAGTGCTCGCTTGGATATATCTTGGACTCGCAATTATTTGGTTGTCCGCTGAAATGCGAACCAGCAACAAAATTATGAGATCGGCCATGGGATTTCTTTTATTCGCCATCTTGCTAACAATTTTCATCTTGGCTTATGCGAGGGGTTGGTGATTGTCGATTAATTCATTAGCGTTTAACATCACATTTATACATTAGCAAGTTTGTGTCTCGTTCTGGTTTTTGGAGCTATCAATGTTGTGCTTTGGTTTTCAGTAATTCGTGTTTAAACTATTCTAATATAAAATATCCGTTTTAATTATTCTAATATAAAAAATATCCGTGTTAACTATTTTAATATAAAATATTCGTGTTATCTATTCTATCTATATAAAATATTCGTGTTATCTATTCTAATATAAAATATTCGTGTTATCTATTCTAATATAAAATATTCGTGTTATCTATTCTGGACGTTCCTGTTTACCACGTGTTCTTTAAATTCTTGATCTTATGTGACATAAAAATTAAAATTCACAAAACCTGATTCTAGTGATCGGTTGATTATTATTAAATATAGTAAAAATTTCAGGTTGTAGATAGAATTTGACAGGGGTTTTTTCTATTATGAAATTTTGTATGCAAGATTAAATGCAAATGTCACGATAATGAACGAGAAACAAGTAAACTAAATATTATGATTTAATCAACAATTATGTTTAAATGACTCACTATAAGAAACCATGAATGGGTTTCTTTGGGTTATAGGAATTCGCGGATCATTACTAAATCTATTTAAAGTGACACATTTCTGGAATCTTCGAAAATATCAACGGTTTAATTGGGCGTAAAGCAGAAAACACATGTATATACATAATTATGGAAGTTAAACCCACCAAAAGAGTAAACGAACCCAAACATCTTAGGAGAAAAGTGGTTTTCGTTGATCCCGATGACCCCGAAGCTCCTCACTGGTGGCCGGCTTTGGTATGCCACAAACGTTTTAACTTCGTACTATATGATATTTGATGAAACACCTTAATTTTGAAATTAATGGCTCGTCTGATCATCTCTGAAACAAGGTTGTCCCACTGAGAGAGATCGAAATCTTTAAACAAAAAATGGACAGCGACGTTCAATATCCCAGAGAGGGGGAAAATCTGGTCTGTTATTTTGAAGACGGGTCCTACTCGATTGTTTCGGAAAAAGACCAATTGCCTTTTGATCCAAATAGCGAACCATATACCACTTACATGGAAGGTCCAAATGTTTCTATATTTCAAAGAGACAAAGCCGTCACTCTGGCAACTTTATATTTCGAAAAAGGGGCGGTACCACCTTCCTTTAAATGGCTTCGAAATGAAGATTCGGGAAATGCCTCGGATAGCAATGGAGATAACTTGGCAGGGACGAACGAGAGCAATAACGCCGGTTCTGTGGGATCGGATGTTGCTTACAACACTGGAGACGAAGATGGAATTGGTGCAACGCCAGAAAAGAACAATGTCGCCACTACAAAACGACATCCGAAAAAAGACAGCTCTAATAATGGTGAAAATTATTATTTCAAGTTGGACGAGTTAATAATAGTTGGCTAATTTAAATTCAATGTGTTTAGAACTATCGAATTCAAATAAGAAAGATGTGATTTCTAAAAGAGATAATAATGTTGGACAGAGAAAGGACAATTCCTCGAGCCAAGGAAAAAAAGTAAATAGATCAATGGAACTTTTGCTTCTTTTTTTATTGCAACATTTTACTTATTATCAAATACCTGATATAGAATCCAGTGCCAGTAACTTCGACTCCTGGTTCGCGCAACGCTAAAGTCAAACCTCGAAGTTTTTCGGGTTCTAATAAATCGGCTCTTAACAATCCCACCAACAATAATTCAACATCATCAAAACCTATACTAAATACCAATTCCACCTTTTTGCAACCGACCAATAAGTCTGTCAACAATCTCTCGAGTTCGACTCATAATAATAACGCAAATAATAATACATCCAACCAACAATCACACCAATTGTCTGCGGCAGAAAGGGTAATAACATCCAGAACAAAACAATGTTTTCAATGCGGGGAAAAGACGACAACGCGCACCGCCAATAATAATGATAATAAAGAACCGTGCAGTAAATTATTGTGCGGTGACTGTGGAGAATTATTGAACTTATTGCTTAATCCTTCTTTTCATGATTCGTCAAGTAATAGTAATAATAGTATTAGCGGCGATGGTAACAGTCATCAAATTAACAGTAACAACAGAATGGTTCTGACTATATTTGAAAATAAACATTATTGGAATCACTATATAGAGAAAAAGAGAAAATCACCGAGTAGACTGTGGGGGAGAGGACAAGATATTGATGATGATGATGGTGATAGTAGATTTGAAGTAAATATATTAAATGGTGTGTTACCGGTTAACAAACGTTCTAGATGGATTGGTCGATCCGATGGTAGGTGATGCTATCTAACTGTTGTTTTAATATTGTATTTAACTAATTTAATTTTTTTTTTTTTATCAGATATATTAACACACTGCAGTTGAAAACATACGAGATTCATTGCATTTTAACAAGAATTAATCAGTGAGGATCTGGTGTAGTTTTTCAACGGGCGACTGCTTAAATATTATGTTGCCCCGCATGTTCTTTGTCATCCAAACGATGAGTATATTCTTATTGCTTACTTATAAGCTCATCTGTAAGACCTTCCCTTAATACTGCCTTTTATTCTATAATCATGATTTTAAAAAAAAATTCTTCGAATAATCTCCAGGTTTTATGTGGGACATAAAAGTCAATTGAAATAATCTACTCGCAATCGATTACATGTTAGGTTAGTTTACATTAATTTAATAACTTATTAAATAATTTTAACAATCATTGTTTCCGCCTTATGGTGTTTTGATGGTGTTAATAAAAAATTCAATAAGAGAATTGATTACAAGTCGAAACCAATTTAACGGTATCTTAAGTGAAATAATTGTTTTTTTAAATACATAAATTACCAGCCCAATTTTCTTAAGAAAATATTATATATTATCTATATATCATATGTACAGTGCTAATGCTTTTATTTTTTTTATACAAAATAACAATAATAATAATAACTTTACCATAAAAAAATTAAAAACTATTTTTGTTAAAAATATTATTTTCCTTATTAATTTTTCTCATCTCTATTACAAAAAATGATGTTTAATGATTATTTTTCATATAAATATATAGGTATATATACAATATATATTTTAAATATATATTATTATTATTATTATTATGATTTCAGCCATTTACTTTCTTTTATTTTCCGGTTAATTTTTTTTCAAATTTTTAAATCAAATACTAATTACACATAAAAAATTATATACACGAAAAACATCTTTGATATATAGCATCATAATTATTACATTATCTTTTTTCGATTAGCAAGGTTTGATTGATCTATTATTATTTAAATTTTATTGTCTATAATATATTTTAATTATATATTAAATTATATATTAAGTTATATCAAACTTCATATATATACTGTATATTTTATAATATTTACAAGAAATATTTCTTAATACAAATATTTAAAATAACTAATATATATATATATATATTTTGAAAAAAACAAATGGCTATCACACTGACCTATCCGGTTATAGTCCAGTGGGCTAAGGCAGGGTAGGGCTAACCTATGAACTACAGTTCAATCCTAGCTGGGGGCAATTCACATATCCCTAATGGGACTTTGTGTCACTGCTCCTATAACTCATGATAGAGAGCAATTTGAGTTGTTCCGGCAATCAAGGAGCCTTATGGATAGACTACATCCATAGGTCAAAAGATAGATGATCTGATTGGTAAAACTTTCTAATCAAGTATTGCCCGGGAAATATCTCCAAAAGGGGGAAGAAGTTTCATGGAATCTTTTCAGTAGTGGAAGGAAAGGTACAGACGGTTAAAACCATTAGTCGTACAACTATCAGTAAGAGTTTCACATGTCCGTTGGTAGCGAGGATCCAGTCGGGATTGTAGGAGGTCGCTTGTATCATGAGATGTTCTATCCTAAGGAGTATACTTGTGACGGTTAACTACATGTCCCCATAAATTGTAACCCTCCGCATGTGTTGCTAGGTCAAATTAGGAAGGGTGAGGTTGAGTCCAATTCCCAAGCGAATTTGGTGTACTGGTGTACTCTCATCCCGCCAATGATATCTCACTAACTAAATCCTAGTAAGTCTTGGCTAAACTAAATGGTTGAAATACTGTAGTGATGGCTGTAGACAATGATTATCCTGGCTTGATAGTAAAAGATCTTGCCTTAAATATAGCAACTTTCCATCCCCTCCATCTATACTTAGAGGCTTAGGCCTAAAACGAGTATTTAGAACCCAACATCACCACCTGTACCCTGGAGAAACACTGGGAGACTGGCAAATAGGTGATAAAAAGAGGTACCTGAGTTGACGACAAGGGTTAAAAAAAAACAAATGGCTATCACACTTTATTTTATTTATTATATTTTTAAAAGATCCAAAGAAAATAAATTTTAAATTTTGTATAAAACAAATAAGTTTTCATGATATAATAAAAAAAATATGAATTTTTTTTTTTTTTTTTTTTTTAGAGGCAAAGTGTATTACATGTATCAGTTTTTTATTAACTTAGGAAACAAAGTTACAACTGTTATATGAAGAATCTGATTAACTATTTCTAGCTATTCTAATATTAGTGCTACCTCTAACTAATCTGATTGTATTAACTTATATCAAGTAGATAGGTTTATATGTCAAGTATGGACTATTCAAAGGGTATGTACCTATTAACTGTTACTAGGGTTCTTATTACTTTATCACTTCCAACTTATACTTTTGCAGTATTTATGGACTTATTTTTTTACATTTCCTAGTAAATGCTTCAAGAGTTTTCTTAAGGTTGGCACAGATTACCAAATCTGAGGGTTTTCACCAAATGAAACATGACTCCTAAATCTCTCAGTAGACACTCCCTAAGGCTCTTAGTTGGCATAAGCTGCCAAATCTAGGGGCATGAATGCCAAGCAGAGCGCAACTTCTGTAAAGTGGCCTTGAATATCCCTTCACGCTAGCGATGTCCATACAATAATCATTTTCAAAGTTGCCTAATCGAGTTAGCAGGTTTTTTTTTTATAGTCTCATGGACTATAGGAAAAAAGAAACAACCAGTGTGAGAACCAAGAAATGCATCAAACATAGTGTGATTATCATAACACCAACCAGAAATTGATGTACCACAACACCTTAACTGGAGATCACAATCTCAACATCTGCTGGATTAGCATGTGAACCGGCTTTACATGAGAAACAGCATATATTAGGTTATGATGCCAGATACCATGTGATACTGTTCAACTTCTTCACCTGGAGTTGAACCAATATCTTGTGATCTGATCTGTGGAGTACTAACCATTGTGCTATAGACCCACAGGTCAAAAAAAAATATGAATTTTTTTATGTTTTAAAAGTATTTTTTATATTAAATTTTTATATTAAAAAAATCAATAAATTTTATATTCAAAAAATATTTTGAAAAAATTTTATTAAGATATTT
>CAJVPV010000970.1:0-17969 GCA_910591835.1 Acaulospora morrowiae
ATCTATAGTAAATTTAATATATGGGTTGTGACCTACTTATATGTTTTTATAGTAAATTTAAGTATTGAACTGGTATCAAAGTGGTATTATTAGGAGCCCTAGCACCAACCATAGGAACAACTCTTGAAGCATTTACTAAGAAGTGTAAAGCAATAAGATTCATGATATCCAGGTATATGAGTCATAGAGTAAAGTAATAGGGAACTCTAATGATAGTGTATATAGGCAAAAAACAAAAAACAAAAAGCTCTCTGTAGTCCACATTCGAGTATGAACCTACCTCCTTGGTATAAGTTGATATTCAGATTAGAAAAGTTGCAATAGGCTAGGATTAACTTACTTATGTAAAGATCTTTAATGTAATGGCTATAAACTTTCATTTAATGCCTATTTGCAAAAAAAAAAAAAAAAAAATACTGGATATAATTTTTTTGGATCCAACTTTTAAACAATATATGGCTGATTCTTTTTGAAAATGACAAACATGTTATATACAATATTTTGATTACTATTTTTTGAACAATACATTGTTACACTTGATTTTCGCTACCCCTTGTCCAATTTTTACTAACATTTACCCTTGAAATGTTACCTATTCTAGAATAATTCTTGTATTACTATCCTTGTTATTGTTTAGCACTGTACTTTTCGTGCAATTGTTGCTCTAAAATATTTTCTATTTTATTTATTTCTTTTTATTATTGTATCTTCATCAGAGTATTTGTCTCTATGCTAACACATATGGATGACTGTTCTGACGAATATGGGTAATTATTTTCGAAGGTAGACCAGAAATTTTCTGATGGAATCTTGAAATTTATACTATATATGTATTGTCTAAAAGTTGGATCTGAAAAAATTATATCTAGCATTTTTGATGCCTTCAATAATAATTATCTATATAACACTTCTTTTATATTTCTATTATTTTTTATAATTCATAATTATTATGTACGAAAATAATATAACTCAAATATGTATATAAAGGTTCCAATTTCGCCTAGGAATTGGTAGGCTTGAACATATATTTTATTGAATAAATAACTTGACTTTTAAAAAACAAATCACTATTGCTTCTTTCGCCTGACCCCATACACCTCAGAACTGTACTAATTTGTACGCCTCTAGGAACTTTAGCATACCACATTGGCCCTGTCCATCTAAAGTGTCTCCCTGCTACTAGTTCTTTGTCTATATCTTTCTCCTGAGGTAAAAATGATATATCATGAGATTGCAACTTGCTGATTTCTGGAACTTGTCGAAAACGAAACTTTCGCTAATTACTCTCCTCACAAGACTGAAGAAACGATGACCAATTCCGCTCCAACAACAATGCCTGGAAGAAATTCGATGGTTGGTATATGTCAAGTGAAAGAAGAGACATCATCTCTGCTCAAAAAGAAGGCCTGACCGATGAAGACAAAAATGATCGCCATACGGGATCAATGATTTAGCGTTCAATAAGAAAAAAAAGAAGGATTAATAACTCTCCGTTTGATATTATTCTCCTTTGCTATTTCTCGCGCATACATTTTACTCGTTACTCTGACACTATCTTTACCCTAGTGATACAAAAGTAGTATTCACTAGAACTCCCCTTTTCTTCTAATGCACGAAAGTGTAATCCACCCCCATGTAGATCACCTAAAAGAAATTGTAGTTAACGATACCTCGACTTTGACGTTGCCCCCACCAACCCATTCCCTACCACCCTAAAAAAACCCTTATCTCACCCAAAGCGAAACTCACCTTCCCCTAACGTCCTAGACACTCTGCGCACAGGCCGAAAGTGGATTGCTATATACTTGAGAAGTGATGGTATGCCACTACAAAAAAAGTCAGCTAGAAAAAAAAAAAAATTTTTAATATTTTTTTTTGCCGCCCCCATCCCATTCCCTCTACCCACCTATTTGAAGAAACACACCTTTCCTTAATATCACCAAATGTCACTTACTGAAGAACGTCAGTCCCGACGAACATAACAAGATGTTGACGAGTGTTCGTAGTGAAATTCGGCACCACGATGCGAAATTGGAAGTCGCGAAGAAAAGCTCCCAAGGACGATGTCAAGTCAACACCAGTTGTCCTCAAGAAAAGAAAACTAACGTCTTGCTTGTGAGGCGACACATCGTCAGCTCTGAAAAATAACGCCAGGATGCCAATGATCGCGAAAAAATGTCGCAACGCCACAAAAGGGACCACGGACAAGTTCCTAGGAAGAAAAGAAAAACCGTCCATAAACAACATGGCAGAAATCTAGAGGCAAAAGAAGAGAAACTTACCTGAGAGAATCCAGTAGCCAGGGCCAGGGACGTTGACTGCCTAGGGTCAAAAAAGAATCTGCAGACGGTGAATCAAACGTCAAGAGCGAGAGCTATGGAAGAAGAATGGTAAGTAGGATTCAAGAGCCAAGAGATAATGTCACAGAGAAAAAAAGGAAGTGCCGCAAATATACCTGGACCACCCCATGACTGACGAAAGAGAAGATGACCCCGACAGTTAACTATTATACCCATGATCAAGACTCCTATCGCGAACGAAGCTCCGACGAAGAAGAAAAAGTAGAGACAAGGAAGTGTTAGCGAAAGATCAACTCCATAACTACCACAACAACAGACGAAACAACTCACCTTTGATAAATTGTGCCACGCAACCGACAGAAGAGAGAAGAACAGCCCTGATGACTGGATCCAGACCGTTATGACCATAAAGAAGGCTCCGATGAGAAAAGAAAAAGAAAAAAAAAATGGGTTAGCGAAACGAAACACCATCCAAAACAAAATAGCAACAGAGACGCTTACCTGCCCATTTCAAGAGATGTCGAGCCTGCAGAAGGAAGCATTCATCCCAAAAATCGCCTCGTCGTGATCATAATCACCATCAGGATCACGATCGTACGCATAAGAAAAGCCCTAAAGAAAAAAAAAAAAAAAGAACGAAACGGGGAATTAGACAGAAAAATAAACAAATAAATAAATTCCTCTTGCGATATGACCACCGCTCGCGACTACAAAAAAAAAAAAAAAACTCTCACTGAGATATGACAGCTTCAATGATCATGATGCTGTCATGATCAAGATCGCTTCCAAAAAGGCCATTCCCAAAAAGAAAATTTTCATGTAAGTTAAAAGCACTTACAAACAAAAAAAAAGAAAAAAAAAATGATACTACAATACCAGAATTCACTGGTGGATGATAGCCCTGATGGCTATGGTGATATCACGATCATGATCGAGATTGTGTCCCCGGAAAAGCCCTAGAAAAAAAAGAAAAAACGAAAAAGAGCTTACCGATATGATGGTTTTGACGTTAAGCATCAGGATACCGTCATAATCATGGCCCCAGAGATCACAATGCTGTGTGAAGAAAATAGAAGGCCCTATAAAAAAAATATATATAATAATAATTTAACTTAAAAACAATTTGGAAGGGTGATGTGAACGAAAAGAAAATATGAACCTACATGTATTCTTCAGCTCTGCCGAAACTCCAGAATGCTACATGATCACGACCCTTAAATTGTAATGATCACCGACAGCAAGAAAAGATTCCAGAATCTACAAAAAAAATTCCTTGATTGCGAAAAATGACACGAAGACTTTGGTTTCGACAGCATTTACAGCACTTACCTCACTAGCATACATATACTGCTGTAATTGATCACGATCACGATCATTGTGCCTACACAAATACAACCCAAGATTACAATACCTACGGCTAAGATTTATATCACAACCTAATCAGAAATGAAAAGTCAAAAACAAAGTTAATAACTATAGTACCTTTTATTATTACTCCTTACCTTTTCTAATTTCTTCGTCATTCCTTATTATTCCTTTAATCATCCTACACTTTATTAGCATGAAGTTATACCTATATCACTTTTATTTTCTAAATTCTTGTGGTTTATCTAAATAGGTAATAGAAAAAACTATTGTTAATTGCTTGATACTTTCATAAAGCCATTATATAGCCGTAGATGACCTTATATATACTGACTAAGGGCTGGCCAGCCATAGCACCCTAGGTAATACCTTTGGTAATATTTTTGGAGCAGATTGGTGTTTGAGGCTATAGCATTTTATGAAATTGTCAAAGTGATTAATATTATTTTTCCAATTCCTTTATTTACATAAAAAATTATATTTCTTTTATAACTTTTTTTTATTTTTTATATATTTTATTTTATTCTATTTTACAAATTATCAAAAACATTAAAACCTATACACTTCTATGGCATCTATTTATATAGTGTTCATTTCTTAATACCACTCTATACCCTTGAACTATCCTTGCTAAATATCTATACTCCTGAATCAACCACTAAATATTCCTTTCCAAAGGTCTATTTCTTCTATAAAAATTTAATCCAGCCAATTGATACCTAATACTTCTATGGGAACTAGTTGTACTTATTAACTGACGTTCCAAGGCAACACACTGGTTACAACCAGAAGGGGCATGGGTCTTAACAGGAGCAGAAGCAAAACTTTCAATAGAAGCAGGAGCAGCAACAGGAGAAACTGCTTGAGAAGCACAGAAAGGATGACGGATGGCAGCTATAAAGCTTGCATGGGATTGAGAAGAAAGAGTACGACCACTGTGACAATTAGCATAACCATCACGACTACCAGTACGAGAGAAAGCATTGTTGGTAGACATGATTTCAAAAACTGAAACGAGAATAAAGAAAAAAAATCAGTACCCAATGTTAAAATATAAAAAAGATTGAATTTAAGAAATCAAAGTGACGAATTATCCTTGAATATATGATTTCATCTTTATGACAGAGAAGGGCTCAGTGATCAGCTGGCAGTGTGTTGATACCAAAGCAGAGAATACAACTTATAATGAAATACATGCACATATTCAATTATATCAAAACAAATGGAGATAATTCATCTAATGAAAAGGGAATAGTTTGAAAATTGGATACCTTTGAAAATTAATACGCAAAAAGTTGGGATATGGTTGATAAAACTTTGTATTTGGAAAGTTTAATCACATTGACATCAAAATCAGCTTTTAAATATTGGTTTTCTTTGGAAATTGATGGAAACTAATGGAACTTTGAGATCAAATCAGCGATGAAATATTATGCAACTGATGATTTATACTTGATACTGGATTCTTTTTCAAGTTGATATACACCAGTGAAAACCTTAAATGGATTGTTCCAACATGGTTAGAAGATGATAATCAATCAACATGTGAAATTAGGATTTACGCCACAAGGAAAAATTGATTAATACTTGAGGAATGGAAAAATAATTGTATAAGAAAAACTGTGTGAAAACTTTGTTCAGTATTGGAGGTATTTACAGCAAGAGGAAGCTTGTAATTCAGAATCCAAAGTCTAATAAAGAGAATATCTGTAGTGAATACAAAAGTAATATGGAACATATAAGTCTTGAATCACATGGCAAGTGTAGAAAATCTTACTAAGCATTGTCAATATTTGAGTATTACTATACAATTATAGGAATTGATTATCAGGAGGACATATCAATGAAATTTCCAATTTGAGAATGATATGTGGGAGCTTACAATTGTGCATCTGCATTACCAATTATTTCTAATTCAGCAATTGCTTATGGAACTCGCAAATAAGTTGGGGAGAATTGTTAAACCTAAAAGTTTAACTTTTCCGAAATAGGAAATTTCATACCAAACATCGATCTAACACATTAATTCGCTAATAATAGACCTATAGTATTTTTATCCGCTGAACAACTTTACTTAGAACCCAGAAAAAGGTTTCAGTCACCACTTTTGCGATAATCAAGGATTTCGGTCAAACGTTTATAGTATCCAATTAAAATATATTGTTATATCACATGATCAAATGATAATCCCCTAAGTTATGAACACAAAGGATTGAGAAACATGTTACAAATTAGCCTTTCATTAACTTTTCCATATTTGTATTATTTGTTACTCTCAATAATTTAGTACACCAATTATATATTTTATTTCTTTTTATATAAATAAGATAATTATGTATTTCGAGTACAAGAGAAAAATGATAGAGAAATTGTAGGAAAGTTGTAAAGGAAATAGAAAGAGATTTGTAGGAGAATTAAAGGTGAAATTGGTAGAATTAGAAGTGTAATAATATTTTGATAATAAACAGTTCATTACAAATCATCACAATTATATTTGTCTTCATACAATTATAATTGTTATGCCTCTTGCCTTGTGATCTTTAAAACCTCAAGTATCTTCTCTATGAACTTTAGCATACCACATTGGCCCTGTCCATCTAAAGTGACTCCCTGCTACTAGTTCTCTGTCCTATGCTGGTCTTTGAGATTAGATTGGTATATGACAACATATACAATATAAATTCTAGGAGTACAATTATAAAGTCAGAAAAATTCCTATCCACCTTCAAAAAAAATTACTCATATATATAATATAAATTTTAAAATTACATTAGAAAATTTTCAGTTTTCCTTTGAAAATAATTATTTATATAAATACTAATATATGGATAATATTAGTAACAACTTTACAAAAGTTATATCTTGCTTGATATTTATAGCTTTATATTTGATAACTTAAATAAAGTAAAAGTTTATAAAGTGTTTATTGAGAGATTTAGAAATTGTATTTCACTTGGTTATCTAATTTAAAATTTGATAATATATATCAATTATAGAAATAACTCTTAAAGTATTTATTGGAAAGTTTAAAACAATAAGTTTATAGAAATACTATAGCTGCATAAGCTAAAAATATAAATATAATAAGAAATCTAGTAATTATTAATATGTTAAAATTAAGGTTATAACCCTATATAAGCATAAAACCAGAATATAGATATATTTACAAGATGTAAGTTAGTATCCTAATAAAAAAGAATAAGTAATATCAGTTAATATTAACAAACTATTTATATATTGATTATTTGTTTTTTTTTAATCTGTAATTAAACTGGTGTCATATATTTATTAAATTATAAAGAACTATTACACATACAAGAATACATGCAAAGTACAAATTTCCCCAATCCAGCTCACACATCTTAAGCCTAAGCCTCTAGATATGATTTATAGAAGTGATATGTTGCTAGCCTGATGGTTAGGATTAAGATTTAATTATGCCATAAGGATTACAGCTTGCAGATCACTTCTACAGTCATAACTATAAACCCAAATTGTGTTGTTTCCCTTTTGCAGAAACTATGCAAGGACAAGGGATAAAAAAAGAAATAAGAATAGAAAAAAACAATACAAATGTGTACAAATAAAGTGATATAAAAAAAAGAAATAAAAGCTATCATCTATTCTATTTATTATTAAAATAGTATCTCAGTGGACAAAATTTAGACCTCTCATGAATACTTACTTATTACTACCTGTGGTCAGTTAGATTGTTTAATTTTCATTAAAGCAGGCAATATTCAAGAATGTTTAAGGATACTTTCTGGAGAGTATTTCTTGAAACCTTATGTTTGAAGACTTCTAACCAAAAAAAATGTTAATTTTCTATTGTGGATTTTTCTCCCAAGCCATATTTTTCTGGAATTATTGCTTTACTCAACCAGTGGATAATTTCAAGATCCCTTTTTCTAACCATTTTCAAAATAAACATTATTGCTTAAACTTGTATCAAATTGGAATAGGATTTGAATCTTGAGAAAAACAAAAAGAAGATTGTTTCTCCTCTACTCACAATTTCAAACTTTATCCAGAACTCCCTTACTACTTCTTCAACTAAAAAACCATCCAACTCTTTCCAAAACCAAACACATTATCGATTTGGTGTTATCACATGGGAGGTGTGTCTTGTTTACTTTTTCTGTGGCTAACGTAATCAACCAATCTGTGATCTTAACCAATCATCTTGCAGGAAAGTCTGGTATAATAAAAAATTCAGGGTTAAATTGAGGTAGGCAAAGTTTCCCAAAAAAAACCAGAAAAAAGGAAATACACTTGAGAAAAAAGAAGAGGGAAGTTAAAGAGATAATGTAAAGACTAAAGACTTTTTTTTCTTTATTTCTCTGGACTTTTGAACCTTCTGGAGATCTTTGGAGTACTTTTTCTTGTCAGTTTTCTTTCTAGAAAGGTGTTCTTGCCATAGACCTTTTGGGTATGTTTCTTGTATTTAGTCACAAAAATATGCAAGAAGATGTTTGAAAAAGAAAAAGAGAACAAATGATAGCTGCTGCTTGCTCTGCTGGTTAGGAAACCAGTGTTGTTAAGAAAAGTGTATAGACTTTATTATCAGAAAAATATAAAATCTTTTGAGAACATCTGTTTTTTGAATTGGTAAATAAATCAATGGAAAGAGTTATTTTTTGCTTAGGAGAAAATTTATGGTCCAAACTGGTTGTGTATCAGTAGTCAGGCAACTGATGCTTACCAATGCCATATCCATTTTCTATTAAGATCTTGAGACAAATCATTTTGTGATGATTCTATACAGGATCTCCAGACTTCCAGTGAGATTTTGTAGCACTATAACACTTTAATAAACAGTTCATGATATAAGGCAATTTGCATTTACCATGATCATCCTTGAAATAGGTCCACAGGAATTTTGCCATTATCAGAAATTGAATCTGTAATCTTAGTACAGATATACTAGGCATTTATCAGTGTGCTATAGTCCCACTGGAACTATATATTGATTATTTGTAATCTTTATAATTAAACAAAAAAATGTATATATAACTTTTTTTGCTGATCCCTTTGCCAACACAAAAAACAGACATTCCAAGAAAATTTTTATATTTTTTTATAATAAAGTCTATATACTTTCATTAACAATACTTATACCAAGAGACCACAGTTTCTCCCACTTGTTTTTTTCTTTCTTTGACATAAACTTCTTGTATTTCTGTAAGTAAATATAAGAAATTCTATCTATAAAGTTAAAGGCAAGAAAACTTTGTTAGAAAAAAAAACCTGTAGAAAAAACACTCTTCTTTCTTTCTCTAGAGATTTAAGACTCTAGAAAAGACTGATACAGTTTTTGGAACTCTTTTCTTATCTTCCTCAAGCTTCCTCCTATCTTTTTAAGTGTGTAAACTTTTTCTTGATTTTTCTGAAGAATTTTGCCTATCTCAGTTTGACCCTGAATTTTTGGTTATATCAAAATTCTTGAATGGTGATAGCTCAAATTTAGGACTGGTTGATCTACATGTAGCAAGAAATGTAAACAAGACATGTAACTCTCATATGTCCTATCTTATACAACACAAAATCCAATGATACAATTGGACATAGTAAAAAGAACAAGGTAATAAGATGTTCTTTTTGTTAAGAAGTATTATGGTATTCCTTCTTCCCCTCTTGGACTGGTTTCTTTTCTCTTCAAAATCAAAAGAAGCCTCATCTCAATCCAATAAGAAGCTTTTTCTGTTGTTGATTATCTTGAGAAGACAGCAAGCATTAATGTAAGTCTTGTCTCAAACAATAATTTTCAAAGAGTATAAGACTTGTTTCAAGCAGTATGTAAGTCTTGTAATAAGTACAGTACCTTGAACATTCTTGGTTAGCAAGAAAATAGTGGAAATTAGATGGTTTACTCAGTTGCAGATAGTAGTAAAGGATTTATCCCGATAGATCAAAGTTGATATTGAAGAGTTTTTATTTACCAGAACAAACTTTCACTTATTTTTTTTACTTCCCTTTTTTTTCTTAAAAATAAAAATTTTTTTTTACCTCTTAGGATCACAGGTTCGTGTAGGAGTGATAGCCTGAATGTAGGCTGGCTATAATTTTTCTTAAGGCCAAGGAGCGGTCTTGGAAAAGAAACGATTTTATCATTTCTCATGATTATACTTAGAGAGTTAAGATTTGGAAAGTCTAAAATAGTTAATATCATGCAGTAATAGTTTAATGAATCAACTTCCTTATAATAAAATAGTTAGTAAATAGCTAAATTATATAGGATCATATAAAAATCTAAAAAATAACTTGTTGACGAGTGTACTGCAATATGCACAGTTTAGCTCCAGTATAAAATCTAAGGGTTCAATATACTATTGTTTTATATGTATAAAAATCAATAATTAATAAACACAGTGATTGCAATCTGATTAGAGGCAAATAATAATAATAATAATAACAAAATGTATATATATAATACATTTTGGCTCTAAAATAAAAAAATTATAAAAAATTATATATTTTTTTCCACCTATGGAACACTCCGCCACACTTGAGAAATGGATGTGCCAAATCCTTTTCATGACTTGGAGGCAAACCTGTATAAAGTGGCTGTAGCGTCTTCATATGAAAAGGTAATCACAAACAAAAAATTTTTCAACACTACTTCATCTGCCGAACATCAAGCCACAGTTGAGAAGCAAGCGTGCCAGTCCTACTCATGACTTGGAGGCAAACCTGTATAAAGTGGCTGTAGCGCCTTCATATGATTACACATTCAAATTAATTTCTAGTTAGCTAGATGCCATTTAAGGCCATAATATAGGTTTTAAATATTCTTTTTTATTGTATTCCTTGAATGGTGCCAAGGAGCTTAGGGATGGTCCTTATAGGTACCTGCATTTAACTCTTCCTAGCAAAGAGAGATGTATGTCATGCTTCCTATATTATAAATCTTGTAACCTGCAAGTCTAAAATTATAATAATAAATGATAGCGCGATAGCTATTTGCTCCTTCAAAAAAAAAAAAATAAAAAAAATAAATGTCTTGCATTTAATGTCTTTTGCAAAAAAAAAAAATATAATATAAATTCTTTAAATAATTTTATTATTATCTTTATTATTTGCTTAGTTTTGTTATTATTATTATTTTTTTTATTTAAGTACTGGTTTTTTTTAAAAAAATATATATCTTATTTGTTTATTAAATTTATATTTTAATTTGTTGCATTTAAATAAATACATGTTATTTTTTATTTCAAAGGAATTAATAAATTATTTATTTATATATGTTTAATAACTATTATATATTGTAGTTTGATTTAAATAATATTTCTTTATATATTATTTTTATATTAAAATATTTTGTTTTATAATTTTTTATATTAATTATAGTATTTGTTATTTTGTAAAATATATTAATAGTTTGAAAATTGTTTAATCAATTATTTTTTATTTTATTCTTTAATTTTTATATAGATTTTTTTATTTAGGTATTTAATATATTTGATTAATTATTTTTGTTAATTGTGTGTTAAAGATTTTATAAGTTATTTTTTTATATATAATAATATCTTTATAAATTTATTATCTTATACTGTATATTTTATATTGCTTTTTTTTCTTTTACAGTTAATTGTGTATATTGTACTTTTGCAAGTTTGTCTATATTATTTTTATTATTATAATATTTAAATATGTTTTAATTTTAATAAGCTTTAGATGTTCATATATCAAGAATATTTTGTATTACGTATTTATATATTGTCTGTTTTGATTTTTATTGAACCGGACTGTATTTAACAAGTTAAAAATATTGTCTAGCAGAAAGTAGACTGTATATTTTAATTATTATGATCAAAGATGACACACACTATCTATTTGTAACTTTTTGGACCCTCATTGTTTGTAAACTTATGATTCTTTTTATAATTATATATTGCAAAAGTATTACGTAGATCTACTCATTCGTTCTATGAGTTTGTTATGTTCGTTTTAAGTGATCTTAACTGAATTTGTCATAATTAGGATCTACCCAGAAAGGAGATAATTTTAAATGAAAAAAAAAACTGCCTTATCTTATTTGATGAGACTCTAACATATCATTTCTTTTTAAATGACAATAATTAATAATTAATATCACGTTTTTTACACACGGTAAACAATAAATTTTCACGTAAATATTTCTACGAAACTAATTAATAACCAATCACGAATTATAAAGCTACTCGGGCAAGAAAGATAATAGCTAGACTTTTTATCAAGTTTTCCAAAACACTTTTCTTTTAGAGGTTTTGGCAAAACTGTCAATGCATTGATTTAAAAAAATAATGAATTTCAATAAATCATTCTTTGAATCTAAATTAATGGTGATTTTTCAGTGTCACGGCTTTATGGAAATCATCCTTTTTAGTAAAGGTGAATGTTCCGTGTAGGTGATGCCCCTGGAATACTACGAATAAATGGATTTCAATTTAATTCATAGAATTTTTTTTTTGTTGTTGTTTCTTTCTAATAATAATTGATTAACAAAAATGGCATATAAATGCCAAGGGTGGTAACTTGACTAAACCTCGCTATCATAATTAGTTCGCTGCCACCTTCTCACCCAGAGCACAATGAAGCGGATTAATGTTACCGGGAATCTGTTATTACTTTACACGGGCATAATCCTTGTGATTGTATTTAACGTTATAGCTGACCGATCGTCAGTGTTTCCCGGTCCAAGATTCGAACATTCATCTGTGCTCAAGGATTCCACACTTTACTTCATCGGTGGCGTCACCGACTCCGACAGTCCTTTCTATTCTCTTGACGTATCATCTTTCTTCACGTCCTCTACTCCTTTGCCGGAACAGTTGTCCTTTACTAAATTATCACCAACAACGAATAACCTTCCTTTAATAAACGACACAGGTCTCAACTTTACTCCTGTTGTGCTATGCGGTCCGGAAAATGAACAGAACATTTACCTGTTCACGAATAAGCCTCCACAATCGATAATTTCGATATATAATCTTACATCATGGACACTTGAAGTTAGTGATAAACAACAAATTGGGAATTGGCAGACTACTCAAGCGATTTGCGATGACAAAAGAATATTATTATTTCAAGGCATACAAGATGTGATAATGAGCGGTGACAAGATTAACGCGCCCGGCGTATTTCTTTATTACGATTTGGTGAGCTCGACACTAACCAGTGAATTGTCAGTGGATCCAAAAATCCATGGATTAGTGAGACCGTTTATTGTTCAACTGATCGACGGAAATGTGTTAATGATTGGTGGGAAGATGAGAAAGATAGATGGAGCCTTCGAATATAGATCCATGTCCGAGGTATGTAGAATGCAACATGATCGGTAATGTTCGAGTCTATAATTTTTATTCATCTTAAGATACATTTAGCTTAATATTTACGATCCAAATACTAGTACATGGATTAGCATGGTAAATTTAATTATTAAATTATTCACACATTTCGGTTTCTACAGAATCTCATGTTTCAATTTTTCATGTGTTTCAGAATGCAACGGGTCAAATTCTCGCCGGTCGAGAATCATTTTCGCTATCACCAAGTTAAGGATTTCATAAAAAAAATTCTAACAATTTTGGAGTGACAATAATGTTAATAATAATCAATAATATCTTGTAAATAGCACAGGATGGAAGATTAATTCTATATGGTGGAATAAATAACGTAAACACGAACCCAATATCGCCGGATATAGCGGTGCTTGATACTACCAGTAATCCTTTTCGATGGTCAACTCCGGAAGTACTTTCTCCAATACCCTCGAGATATTCTCATACTGCCAATGTTGTAGGAAATAATTTGATCGTTGCTTTTGGTATGTTAAATTATTCCTGACGCGCAGATTAGAAATTGAGCAATTCGTTTACATGCGTATTTGGTGTTTAACATATTTTGCACTCTCTCCTTGTTTTTTTAATCAGGACTGATTATACAAGGGAACTCATCCATACCAACATCAGAACTTCACGTTCTTGATATTTCCTCTACCTCCAAATTTACCTGGATCCAATCTTATTCTCGTTCACCTTTTCCCTTGGTCTATCAATCAACTATCTCGCTGGAGGCCGACTACCCTAGAATTCAGCGACGGAGCGACGATTTCGTCGTTCACAGATCCACTTTTGTAGTTCTTTTAATGACGTTCCTCGTCGTCGTTATTTTTCTGGTATCTGTCATCATAGTAATGTGTCGAAACAACGTGATCCATCTACAGATAGTGAAGGACAAAAATCATGATGAAGAGTCTCCAAGTATAATAAGCATGGACAATTCTATTATATCGTATGAAGGTCAGATGGATGATACGAAGGGAAAAAAAAGTATGAACGGTAAGAAGGATCGCACGGATAAAGCAATAAAATTTGTTATTGTCAATGAGGCTGAGAGTCCCGATAAAACGCTTGAAGGACAATATGTCAAACCAAATTTTGATGAGCATAACGATACGCATAGTGATACTGGATCGATGGTACAAAAACACCGTGACGAAGAATATCAATCGTTTAGTGATATCGATAGGAGGAATGGAATTAATTTCAGTAAGTTTGGAGCGGTGAGAACAGATTTGAAGGACATGGTGAATGTTAGTAAAAGGGGTGGCGTCGACTTCACTCCAGTTAATAACGATCAAGAAACTCAAGGAAATAACAAAACAGATCAAACTTCTACAGAACATGCTGACAATGAGAATAGCGTTCAGGTTGAAAATGGAAGGATATCACAGAAAGGCACTATTTCTACTTATAACGATTATCAGGATGAAGAGGATACTAGAAATTTCTATGCAATGGACTTTGAAGATTTAAGTGAAAGTTCCAATGCTCCATACGCGAACCTACCAGCATCTACTCAATCTGTTGTACCATCAACTCAGAAAGTGCAGCCGTCGACACCAATAAATCGAACATTCAAATCATCACACTCTTCGATATCACAGAATTCCTCCGTATCGTCATACTCGCGATATTCTCCAGAGATAGTAACTCTACCATCCACACCACGCCTGACATTACCATCCACACCACGCCTGACATTACCATCTACACCACGCCTGACATTACCATCCTCACCACGCCTAATAACTTTACCATCATCGCCACGTTCAACAATAATACCCTCACCACATTCAAAAACCTTTTCATCATTGCCCCGTTTAAATAATTTACCATCTTCACCACATTTAAAAACCTTTTCATCATTGCCACATTTAAATATCTTATCATCCTCACCACATTCAACATCATCTTCTTCACCACGTCTAATAACCTTACCATCTTCGCCACGGTCAACATTATCTTCTTCACCACGTCTAATAACCTTACCATCTTCGCCACAGGAAAGCTCCACTATTTCTCGCATACCTCCCACCCTCAACATATGGAAACCAAATCCAATTAATCAGTCGAAAGAATCCATCCTCCCTTCTCAAACCAACCTGAATTACAGTAGAGAAAATGCGAAGAGAGTTGTGCAAACAGAATTCGCTGAAAAGGAATCCAATGGATTTGATTTTAAGAAAATTATAAATTTCGGTAATAGGAAAACCCATAATAATAATAATAATAATAATGATTTTGGTAATGATTATGATAGCAGGTGGGGTTAAAATGTAGTATAGGTGACACTTATTGTAAAATTAATTGATTTTATTAATGGTGAACGGTGTCACTTCTACATTTTAACTGCAAGTGGATTTATAATTCTAGTTTTTTTGATATAATTGTCAAGATTAAAGATTCATGTATTTTTAGTACAGATATTCAAAATTCAAAATATGAAATCAGGAATGTTTTCTATTAAAATTATTTATTATCAATTCCGTGTATATATTTGCAAAAGAGAATAACTCTGGACAATAATTCCAGTCATACACTTGTCAGCTTTTGTCAAGATATGATCCTCCCGCCAAAGATATTTCCTTTCAGCGAGATCAAAATAATGAGATTTTGCTTTTCCATGCTAAGCAATCTCTTTCCAGTTTTTTCAAACTTTCCATGACCTCCGCTAATTTTGGATCCGGTGATTTGACTGAAACTTCTCCCAATATAGAAACGTACTTGTCTTTATATTGACTTACAGAGATTTAAGATTGTTATGGGCATAATTAAGGATCAATTATGAAGCTAATTAAAGAAGAATGATGTTTTGCTAACATCCTGTTACAAGGATACCACACCTTGGAAGGTTGTTTATGTGTTCCCAAGATACCACCATTCTTTTGTTGTGGCAACGATGAGTGGAATTGAAGGGCATACACCGAATTTACTATGTACGACCCTTCAACATGAAATTGAACGACCAAATCTTCAGGCAAGTTGGAACTGAACATCTTTACAAAATAACAAAAATCATTGTTTTGATGAAGGGAACATTGAAAGGAGAATAATGAATGATATTCGATACGATAAATACTTGTGGATCACAAATTTTATATGGAAACAGCTTCTCCTGACTGACATAATTTAGAGCTGATCGACTATGAGATATATATTCGAGGACGTTTCCTAGAAGCTAATAGATAGATATACAGTATTTTGCCTAATCATAATAAATTATTGAACAACTCGTACACCAGAATATTTCCACTATTTACCTCGGACGCACTTTCTTTTGCGCAAGCTTGACTCGAACATTCTAATGCATTCAAAGCTAACGTAATATAATTCTGTGCATCTACCAGCTAAAATTGAAAAAAGATCAGTATGAACAGACCAAGAACATGTTGGATATTGTATTTTAAAGAATCACCTGTTCAATGAAATACGGTTTTTTGGAGTGGATCGTTAACTTGATCAAATTCCCCCGATTGTAATTTGGAAATTTTACTTGTAATTCCTATCGAGTTATAAAAGAGGATAATTAATTATCATGAAATTTCGCATTAAAAACAACCGAAAACCTACCCCTTTTATGATGTCGCTACCATCCAACGTAATGTAACCCTTTAATGAATCGCTACTAAAAAGTTCAAGGTGGTATCGGGAAACGGCTGATGAATTAAAAAAAACATCACTCGTTATACGATCGTCTTACTTGTTCGAAGAGATGACCAATGTGCTTGTTCCCAAAGAATCTGTTGGAAAAAAATATTATAAAAATGAAGAGAGAAATAGCTGCGTATATTCCAGTAAATACCGTCGTGTTCCGGAGACTTCATGATCGTTTCACATTTCTATAATAATCCATGAGTAGAAAATCTCAAAAAATTGCAAGAAAAGGATCACCAATGAATCCGATGACGAGACCTTTAAACCTTTCTTTAAATCATAAAATGCATTCGGAAGTTGGGAAACCAACAACCATTCCAATTCTCTTGCCTATGTTCACCCGAAAAATCCAAGTTCTTTAGTAAAAGTCGAAACCATGTGTTTAAAATCTGGAGAACGATGGTATCTAATAATCACCAATACATCTTCTTCTTTTTGAAACATGTCCTGTTTTTCGCCATTCGCATAGATCATGTTGACGAAATTTGCGTAAGTCAAAAACGAATAACGTATAGGTGCAGAAAATCGTTATTGGTAATTTATCAACCAAATTACCAGATATGTATAATTTTA
Source organism: Acaulospora morrowiae (assembly GCA_910591835.1). Classification (NCBI taxonomy): domain Eukaryota; kingdom Fungi; phylum Glomeromycota; class Glomeromycetes; order Diversisporales; family Acaulosporaceae; genus Acaulospora; species Acaulospora morrowiae. Next base: position 17,216 of record CAJVPV010000970.1, read on the forward strand.
GGTAAATCACGCAAACAATTTATATACGGTTGGTAAACAATGCAATATTAATAATTAAATCTCTATTTGCTATTTATTTTACTGATTGTTATTTTTAATTATAGTAAGTATCTTATATTATTTTGATCATCAATGACAAAGAATATCGAATTGTCATTATTACATCATTGTTGATAATTCAATATTCTTTTGTCAAATATGTTTAATTATTTTCGAAGGCGGATAGGGAGTTTGATTTTCGACACCTACCTTTAACAATGCGTATATAGTGCAAATTTTAGAATCACAATTACGGAAAATCCCTTCCGCCTTCGAAAACAATTATCCAAGTATCTATGACAGGGGGTACTATGCGGTTTGAGTCGAATCAACTCGAATGATTCGAATATCCCTGAATTTGAATTCAAATATGAGTAATTATTTTTGAAGGTGGACAGGGATTTTTCGGACTCTATAATTGTGCTCCTTAAATTACATTGTATATGTATTGTTTAAAGTAGGTGCTGAAAAAAACACATCTATCATTTTTATCGCTTTCAAAAATAATTATCCATATAAATAAGTCCGCTTCATATATTTGAGCAAGATAATGTCAACGATAAAGTACCGAGGAGCACAAGAATTCGAAAAAACATACGAAATTTCATGTGAAACATTGAGAAGGTGGAACAACCAAAAAGATATTGAGTATTAGAACACCTGGTGGCAACAGGTTGTATTCCGTAGTGGATGTGGAGAAGATATTTGGAAACCA
>CAJVPV010000971.1:0-17968 GCA_910591835.1 Acaulospora morrowiae
AACAACTTATATATTTAAATTAAGTAATTTATTAACTATTTAAATATAAAATTATATAAAACATAATTGCCTTTTTTTATTAATATATAATTATTTTAAGTTAAAAATACAAGTGGTGCATTTTTTATGACGGCTACTGTATTTATTTATATATATTAAGATTAAATTTATAGTTATCAATAACATTAAAGTAAATAAGTAATATATACAGAATCTTTATCAAATTTGATTTATTTTTTTTATTATGGTTATTTTATTTATTTAGTTAGTATAAAAGAAAAAATTAATACAATTACTGTAACAAATAAAATTACAAAAATAATAAATAAGATAAGCAAATTAGCATTTTTTTCTTGCATCTTAGATTCATTTTTCCATATCGATACTTGATTTCGACCATTTTTCTTAGCTTTCTTCGCTGCCTCACTTGCATTTTCGAGTAAATTATTGGCTGATTTTACATAAGGATTTGCTTCTGCAATTCCAATGCTGATTGTAATTGGCAATTTTTTCCCCTCATATATAAATTTATGTTCTTTTATAGAATCTTGAATGTTTTTCGCGAATTCAAAAGCCAATTCAATGCATGTGTCTTTCTTAAAAATAATGAATTCATCACCTCCATATCGAGCAAACATATCTTCGGGATTAATAAACTCTTTTTCAATAAGCATAGATAGCTTTTCTAAAGCATAATCTCCTGCTTTGTAGCTGTTTTCATTATTAATCCACCCAAAGTGGTCTATATCAAAAAACAATATGCATAATTTTGCATTATTTTCTCTATATTTAATAAATTCACAATCTAAGAATTTCTCAAAATATTTTCTATTGTATATTTTAGTAAGATCATCAAATTGATTTTTGAATTCTCCCGCGGGAAGGTATTGCAAAACACAGTTTCCCATTTTAATAAGGTTTTCTTTTTCTAAAGCGTATTCCTCATTAGGCAGAGCCTTATTTTTATCAATAAGTGTCGAGAATGTAGAGTTTAAAGCTTTGATTAAGACTCTACCATTATCTTTTGTAATTTTCGCATGGCTTTTTGAGATTTCTTGACCTTTTATAATAATATTATTGTTAGAATCTCTCCCTATTAGTGTTTCATCATGAACAAGAAAAATGTGTCGATTTTCCGAATGGCCTCGAATAACTTTTAGACATGCTTCTTCTTTTTTCGGGGATTCTATCGGATTTTTTCCGAGACAAATCTTTGGAATATAGTCTGAATTTTGGAAGATGGGTTCCAATTCGATATTTCTAAGATTCTCATTGATCTCTTTGATTGATGGTCGTTGTTCTGGAACTTTTCCCCATGCTTTACAATAAATGTCCTTGTAGTCTAATGGAGTTCCATCAACAGGACTTTCTCTGTATCCATCAATAATTTCACTTTTTAAAGTCAAAATAGATTTGGCTCTATCATTTTCGTATGGAATTTTACCACTTGATATTTCCCATAGTATTACTCCCAGATTGAAAATGTCGGAATATTTTTGTATTTCATAAGAACGATCTTCCAGATATTGAGGATCCGTGTAAGCAATTGTGTCATGGTCAAGATTAGAGGCTTTAATAATCGGTTTAACTAAATTTTTGAAGGATGATCCAAAGTTTGTAATAACCAATAAATCATTGCGGACCATTATATTTATAGGATGCTATTAAATAAAAATATATTTAATTGTTAGCATAGCATTATTATATCAAATAAAAAATGTTGACTCACCAAATTTCCAAGTACTATATTTGCATTGTGAATGTAACTCAATCCGCTTGAAATATCTTTGGCCATTTCTATTATTTTGAGCCAATATTTTTGATCTATTTTTTGTAAGTGATTTATTTTTTGTAAGTATGCTCTGAGATTTTCATTACGGTTATATTTAAGTACCATAGCATAAACATTTAAGAATGGATCTGTTAATAGGGAGCGTAAATAGCAATAAAAAATTTACTATCATTAAAATCATGAAATAGAATCCATTACTTAAAATTTTTTTATTACTTTGTTATATATAAAAAAAGCATACCTTTGCAAATTCCCCTAAATTTTATTACATTTTTATTGGGGTAAACCTCATTCATATTCTGTATCTATTAATTTTGAAATTATATTTATTAGATACTTTGAAAGTATTTTAATTTAAATAGCAGCGATTTATAATTAAAGTTTATACCTCTCTTTTAAAATCCTTGTAATAATCGTCCTTGTTTTTGTATCTGTCTATGTATTTTATATATTTGAGAACAATATTTTTATCTAATTCCGTTAGGCATGCAAGTTTGGTAATACATGATTCGTCCTTTGTAATATCATTTAAGATCTTAAAAGAAAAATATTCATATTTTTTTACAAGGCTGTCTACAAACGGATCTGTTTCACCATGCGAATTATTGATCTTTGTTTGTGAACGTGCTATACTATTAATTATTTCGTACTTTGTTTCAATGGTTTTTACTTCATCGAACTCACTGATTTCTCCTGTTACCCTGCTGTTTTTATTTATTGTGTGGCATTCATTTTCTTGAGCAATAAAGTCCCTGTCAATGAGTTCATGCCCGATGAGCTTCCAATAAATTCTTCTTTCGTTTGAGACTACAATATTTTCATCTTCTAAAATAATATCAGCAATAACATGTTCTTCTTGAATTGGGTTTATTACATATAAATTAATTTCGAATTCATGTGGTGAGTCAATATCGAATAAATGTACGGTAAAATCCAAGTCTATTCTTTTTTCGGACCTATTATTTTTGATCGTTGTTAATTATTTATATGCAACACATGTGATAATAAAACATACTGTACCAAGATTTCAGGTTTGTTTGAATCATTATCTCATAGTTTGTACGTGGGTACTGAACATATGTCGCAATAATAAAACCCGAAATTAATTTCTCCTCAACGAACATTGAATGTGAAGTATTTTTTTCTGAAATACTGATCGATTCTTTGCTAAATAACGTTTTTATATCTCTGGTAAAATTGCTAAAGTAACCAACAGACTTTGGCTTTCCGATCAGTTGCCAGAAGACTTCTAAATTCCTAAAAATGAAAATCATACAAAATTCGAATCGGATATTCTTTTATTTTCAGTAATATACCTTAATGTTTAAAATTTTCTTACCTTTTGTGTTTTTGATAAATACTTTCATCTAAAATTATTAAGAATCCTCTCGTACTCAAATTTTTAAACTTTACACTTGAATTTAATTTTTCATTATTGTAAATGGCAGACCCTATAATTCTGTAATCGTCACTTTTTAGAGGTTTTTCAAAAAATACTCTGCAGTGGCGTGTTTTATCTTTAATTCTTGTTATCCCTGTCATTAAAATCTTCAGGTCATTTTTAAATAAATCTCTGATTTTATTTTGGGTCATTTCATTAAGGATTTTATATAGCGGAACTAATCGTGGTTGATTTGCTAAAGACCAATCATTTGGTTTCTCTGAAAGTCCATTTAACCAATCGTCGATATCATTTAAATTTATGGGGGAAGAGTCATGTGCAATAAAGTATTCTGGAATACTTATATTATATTCATTCATTATACTCTTCCAGTTTTCTGGTAGGATGATTGGATTTCTCGGTAAATTAAATCCCAAGCAACCGACTCCACATGATTCCGAGATCGAGGACAGATCCTGCGGGACGTATAGTCTCTCTCCCATAGTAACTTCAGTACAAATAATGTGGCCATATTCAGAAAAAACTCTAGTTAATGACTCGCATGGATTTATATCATTTATGGCACCATTTATATCTTCTTCCAACTGTTTTGACGGTTGACTTACTAGTCTTTGTTGAATTTTACCAAAGATATAAATTATGACTTCTTCATGAAAGATGTTACATTGAGAAATATTGATTAATTTTGGACTGGAAGGAAATTCTAAAAATGGAATTTTATCCATCGGAATTTCGTAACTATAGTCAATGTAATATTTGGAGCCCAGCAGCCCTTCTGGTAAAGTGGATAGTGAAAATTTTAATTTCGTTTTTTTTTCAAACTTAATTAACGGCAAAGAAACAAAATCCAAGGCGGCCTTTTTTCCGGATACAAGTCCATTGCTCGTTATTACAATCCCATAATTCAAACGATATCTTTCTATCCAGGATGGCAACTTCATATGTATATTATTTTTAAACAAATCTGTCATAGTAATTTCTTTATGAAATGTGATTCCTGGAACTAGACGAATATGAAATCGTTCATCTGAGAATGTGGGGGCAACCTTTTCGTAAGCAATGATGTTTCTAATTTCGGAACTTTTGTGTAGTTGAGAAATAAATTCCTAAAAGATTATTGCATTATTTAATATTATTTAAGATAGATAACAAATTTTAAATTTTATTTGACAATCGACATACCAAAATTTTAGTATTTTTGATAATATGCCCATTTGAATCTTCGATGTCAATGCCACTTAGCCCTGAATGTACAAATAGTTTATCGATTCCTGTAAGAGCTTTATCACCCATACAAGCTTCAATAATAGCCCATGCCACACTCGCCTTAAACTGATCGAGTTCTAAAAATGAGTACTTTGAAACGTTCTTAATGGTCCAAAATTCTCCGATCAATACTTCCTCGGCAATGAATAATTGATGATATTTTTCACAATGGGCATTGGTATCTGGGTTTCCAGTATATGTAACTTTGAAATTCGGAATAAGAATTTTGATATCAGTTATTTTTAACTTGTCATTATTTTTTTCAAGTTGAGGCTTAATTGAAAATTTGGTTTCAAACAAGTCCCAGGCGGAATTTTTCATATTATCTTTATCAGGTTCATATATTATTATTTGGTTAATACATCTTTCTATTTTCATAATTTTTCCTTCATAAATAATTGGTTGAAAATTTTTATCTTCATAACGAAGTCCACAATTCAAATTTAAATAGTTTTCTAAATTATCCATAAGAAATACAGTATAGTTGTTTCGACATGTGTATAACGGTCAACCCTCGATAATTGAAATTTTAGTATAATGGATTTTCGTGTCACAATTACTATAGTTACGCTATTTTTATTACTTGATTAATTATAGTACTGTACCGCACTGTGGTTAATTATGGAGAGCAATATTCGTAATTATAGCAATTGTGACACGAAAATTAGTTTCACTGTAAATTAACCTGTATGAAATACTATAACGTATCACAAGTACAAGGTCGTGTAACACTAAATTAGGGTCACAATAAATACAATAAATTTTAGAAAGATCAGCAAATTAATGTATAGAAAAAATCAAGGCACTCGGCTAAGACAGTTTTCAAAATGATTTTAGACATTATACGAAATTATCAGTCAAATACGACCTCCGATGAAATTCTTACAATATGTATAATGATCAATCGCAAATATCTCATTGTTCGCGAACTTACTGCCACACTGACACTTGAATGTATTAGAATGCAATTCTCTAACTGTGAGGATGAAGTATATATTGATGATAGCATGTCATTTATTAGCCCTAATGGATTAATGATCGAACGTTCGAGAGAATCCACTATAACATTAAAAGAAGTTTTAATAGATATGAAGACCCTTATAATCGAAAAGAGTCGTATGCACCTAGATGAAAAGGCGATAGTTGAAATTTATAACTTGGAATATGGCGTAAAGATGTCTAATAATATTTTAGTTCGTTCAAAAATGAAGGCGATTATGTTTACTGGATCAATTAATATTGAGGAAGATCAATATGACCAGAAACACACTAAAGTCTGCAAAAATTCTTATGACAACTTGTGTGTAAGAAATTCAATTGCGGACGAGAATATTAGTACAGTTTTGCCGTGGTCACCTCTTTCATTAAGTCTTCCTGCATCAAGCCATACGGATTCATCCACTACTTACGACATTAACATGTCGGTAAAATTAATGGTAGAAGTCACCGAAAAACGTGTGGTATTACCAACAAACGAGTTCAAAAATGCAGTGATGGAAGCCCTGAAACATGAAGACGCTTTTTTAGAGCTTAAAAGAATTACAGAAATGTATGGGGAGTACATAATTCTTAAAGCAAAAATAGGGGGGAAAATACTCAGAATCAAAGTTGATGAGTCATTAAATTTTACACATTCAAAACAGAGAATATCTGGTGAGGTTTTCAATCACAGTAATAAAAATTATTTTTGGAAAACGGAATCGATTCTTGGAGGCAACAAGCATGAATATGAAAACGACTTTAATAGATGGAAGAATTCATTGAAGGATTACAAAAAATGGGTGGTGATAAGTTATGATAGAATTGAGTTGATCTTTAATATACTTGACGAAGGATTACGACAGGAAATTATTAAGATAATTGTAGGGCAAAAGATCTTGTTTAGTGCACAAGATCAAATTGAAGTTTTTCTGCGTTCCGGTCCAATCCCGTACGAACATGAACTACATATACCACCCGATTTACAATCCGATATCAAAAGCTATCAAATTATTGCTTCAGCTATAAATAAAAAAACGAAAGAAGAATTTTTTATGAAAGTATTCTACACATCTGATAGTTCAGCCTCATTATTGCTTTACATGATTAATGAAAGAGATGAAGAAATCATTATGAAATGCACTGGGAAAATAAAAAATAAAGTTCAACGCTATAATATAGAGATTTGTTGGATGATTATTGGCTACCCAAAGGATTTTATTAATGCAAGAGATAACTTTAATCTTAATATAAAAATATCCAGCAATAGTGTTTCAGGAGATGTAATTGAAATTTATGACGATTTTCAGAAGCATAGGCTACATCCTTTGGAAACCTGTTCGTATGACACAATTACTGAGTTTGATAGTATCCAACTAAAATCACGTGGTCTGACAAAAATTTCTGGAATATCTTCCAACAAAATTGTTAAAATGTGAGTAGCTATATATTAAATCGAGTCATTTATTTGTAATTTACTTATTCCGATAAATTATATAATTATTCCTGCAGGTCTTATCCAAGGAAGATTTTTGCATTGAAACATCTATCATTGTTGGATAATTTACGATGTTATATCGAAATTTTCAAAAAGGTATTTATTTAATTGTGTTAGTTATATATATATTTTTTATAAGTCAAATTATAATTGTGTGCGTTAATTATAATTAACAAGCTAAAAGATATACGAGCTGTCGGCTACGAAAATACAACAAAATTTATGGGAATTAGTCAATGTACTTAATTTTATTTTTAATTTTGGAATTTGCATTATAATTTTCTAATAAATTTTTAAATTTTAGATACAATTTTGAAAAACAATTATTTTACGGAATTTCTGTACGTAAAGTGTAAAAATCTTCGAACATATTTGCATGAATTTTTTTTAAAATTAGATTGGCCTATCAAAATAAAAATGGCGAAGGATATTGCAAGTGGTTTAGGCTTTATTCATGAAGCTAACGTGACGCATTTAAATTTGGTAGATATTTTACTTTAAAATTTCCTTTTGCATAAAAGTTCTTATTTATCAACTTATTATTTTTAATTAAATAGAACCCCCAAAATATATTTAGCCATCACGGTAGATTAATTATTGCTGATCACGGTCCATTTAATTTTGTAGACAATGATATTACTTATTTAGATCCACAATTACTCAAAAATTCCTATACGTATAAATACAAAAAGGGTGATATTTATAGTCTAGGAATAATTCTTTGGGAATTGTCAAGCGGCATTCCACCCTACAAAAGTATAATGGACAAATCTATTTTAACTTCAATGATTGTTGATGGATACAGAGAAAATCCTATTAATGAAACGCCTATTGATTACATGGAGATTTATTGCAAAGCATGGGATAAAAACCTCGAAAAACGACTACCAATTAAAACGATTATTAAAAGTCTTGGAGATGTTGAACTCGAACCCGTATACAATGATGTTCAGTATATACCAAAAGTTTTTTTCAAAAAAAATCGTATAGAACCTCGAAAGAATGGATTTACTTTATGTATTATTCAGGGTTTATCCCAAGATCAGCGCATATTTCTTGACCAACGAAAGATTATTATAGGAAGAGCTTCCACGTGCGATATTATTATTAAGGGTCAAAATATTTCGAAGAATCACTCAAAAATAATAAAATATAAGGGGCAATTTGCGATTATGGATTCTTATTCTTCATCCGGAACATTTATTAATGGCAACAAGCTTCCTTCACATAAATTTTATTTTTTGAAAAAAGATGACACGATTAAAATAGGGAGTAGCATTTTCCAATACTTTCCTGCTGGAGAATACGAAGATTATTTAGACCCAAAGCTAAATGTTTATAATGCTTTTTATTTGAAAAAAATACTAGAAGATGAGCTGCAGATTATTGATGGAAATGTATTGACATCGAGTTTTATTTTTTTTGACATTGATCACTTTAAAATTATTAACGAAGATTATGGTTACGAAGCAGGAGATTATGTTTTAAAGGAATTAACTTCCTTAATCAAGTCTCAATTTATTCGTCCCAATTACATTTTTGGGAGGTATGGTGGAGATGAATTTTATATTATCCTTAGAAATACCAATTCAGAATCTGCTTACGAAATTTCTGAAATGATTCGAGCTTCGGTTGAAGATTATATGCTTACCTATGAGAAAATAAGATTACGAGTTACGATTAGCATTGGAGTTGCAGAGATTAATCCATTTGAAAAATCTACAATAGCTTTGTTAAGTACTGTTGATAACGCATTATATGAGGCTAAAAGACGTGGTCGGAATAGGGTATTTGTATGTATAAACAAGGAGAACTTAATAGGTAATTTATTAGCAGTATTTTATTTATTAATTAATCAGTTAAAATTTATGATTGATTAAAACTTTAAAAAAACTAGAATCTCAGGATTTTCGGGTACACGAATTTGCCTCTGATTTAAGCAAGTCCTCGAATTTATATGACCTTAAAACTTTAGTAAATAATTATGCAGCAAAGATTTCTTCTGCGGTGTTATTTATGGCTCTAGAAAAATTATCTGACGTCTCATTATTTGAAAATATTTACTACACTGAAGAAATGAGTTCTCGAATGGAATTACATCTTAGGACTTATATTGCAGTTTTAGAAAGAGTTTATTATTCCAGGATGCTTATAAAAACAAAGATGCTTCAGAATATGTATGATGGCTTAGAGAAATTTGCAGAAATTCATTATTGCCTAGAAAAAGCTCAACGGGAAAGGTTTAAAAATTTTGAAAATGATCAAATATATTTATGGAACTACAACATCAACTTTCTTCTTATACATTTAAGAGAAACTTTTCGTGACATGAAAAATGAAGACTCTATAAGTTTTTCCAAACAAGCTAAATTTATTTTTGAAAATAAATTAATGGATCGAAACTTAGAAAAAGATAATGATACCTCTGATTGGTATATGCTATGGCGCGAACTATTAACAGTCAACTATTCTTTAATGTCATTAACTGAAGATGATAATTATCAACTATTATATGAAAATGGAGAAACCATGCTTTTAGAAATTATTTGGCAACGAGTTTTTGACGAACACCTTAAATTATCACAAGCTGGTTATAAAATACTGGAAGATCAATTATCGTTTATTAACATAATAACTAATGACAAACATATTAATTTACCAAATTTATTATGGTTTGGGGTACTTGATTTGGCACAGGCTATTATCAGCAAAACTTCGAAAGAGGTCATTTTGGCATTATGCTATTATGTAGCTTTAGAGTCCTTGCAAAATTCATACGGCGATTTTTTCATAAATTGGAAATCCGTGGAATTATTACTTAAATTATCACATCAAAAAAATGAGATCTTTGGTGATATAATTAATGTCGAATTGCATGCTTATAAGTTCCATCATAAAAATTTTGATAAGTTAATCAAAGACGTTGAAAGAAAAATCAAAAATGATAATAGTTATAATATATTTGCCTCATCAATTATTAAACCAAAAAACGGGAAGGAAAAGGAAACGTCACTTAAAAATTCTGAGTTGTTGAATATTATTGTCGAAAAATTAACTTGCCCGATAATGAAAGAAATAACAGGGGATTTTTGTATATTAGAGTGCGGTCATTCAATTAGCAAATTTGCAGTTGATGAATGGAATTCAATGTCGCAATTAGACGACAAAAGCTTTATATGTCCAATATGCCGAACTTCAATAAAACAAATATATAATCTTCCGCAGAATGCTACTCTCAAAGGCCTTTATAAACGATTGGAAGAAGCAGGATATTTTAATACGTCGCATGAAATTAATCATGTGCCATTGAATTCAAAGTGGGAATTTAAAGAGGAAACTTTTCTAAAGCTTAACAAGTTACACTCATTTGGAATGCCAGGATTTAATTTTCATACAAAGAAATTCTTAAATAAAATACGACCAAAAAACTTAGATCCTGCATATCGTAAAGCAGTTGAGGCAGAAGAAAATGGAAATCATTTAGAGGCAATTATGTGGTATACTCGTGCATTAGAAAACTATCCGCATAGCTATTCTATCAGATGTAAAAGAGCAAATCTCTCAGAAAAGCTTAATCTATACTCAAAGGCACTCGAGGATTACTCTAACGCAATAAATTTAAAACCGAGAGAATTATTGGCTTATATAAAGCGGGGTCATATATATTATAGATTCGAAAAATTCGATAAGGCATTAGATGATATTAGGAATGTGTTGATGGCTGAACCAAAAAATATGTGCGCATTATTACTGTGTGGAGATATTTTTTTTTCACTTGAAAAATATAAAGATTCATTAAGTTATTACAAGCAAGCAGAGCAAGTTGAACAAGATAAGGAAGAAATACTAATGCGCTTAGGAAAAGTTTACTACGAAATAAAGTTGTTTAAATTATCTTCTCATTACTGGGGAAGATTAATAAAAATAAATCCAAAAAATACTGAATTATTATTAGATTATAAAAATTTGAGTAAATTAGATATTAGCAATAATGGGTTGGGAGATTTTGTGGGAAAAGTGCTGGCCGAGGCTTTAATTATGAATACCACACTAACCAGTTTGAATATAAGTCATAACAGAATAGAAGAATCTTCAGGAAAAATATTGGCCGAGGCACTAAGCAAAAACATCACCTTGATCAGTTTAAACTTGAGTGGGAATAGAATCGGAGAATCAACAGGAATCGCATTGGCCGAGGTACTATGCAAGAATACCAGTTTGACTAATTTAGACTTGAGTCAAAATAGAATAGGAGAATTTGCAGGTAAAGCACTTGCCGAAGCTTTATACAAAAATACTGATCTTACCAATTTAAACCTTAGCTGGAATAGGATAGGTGAATTGACTGGAAAGGCGTTAGCAGACGCATTAAGTAAAAATAAAACCCTGACAAACTTAGATATAAGCAACAATAAAATTGGTGATTCGGCGGGAAAAGCATTATCCGAGGCACTAATTAAGAATACCACCCTGACCAATTTAGATATAAGTAGCAATAAAATAGGAGAACTGACAGGGAAAACGTTGGCCAAGGCACTAATTAAAAATGCCACCCTGTTAGATTTAAATATTAGCAACAATAAATTGGGAGGAGTGGCAGGTGAATCACTGGCCAAGTCACTAAGTGTAAATAAAACGCTTGTTAATTTGAATTTATACAATAGTAATATAGGAGAATCGGCAGGAATTGTGCTTGCTGAAGCGCTAAAAAGGAATAATATCTTGATTGATCTAAATATAGGCATTAATTGGATAGGGGAATTAGCAGGGGAAAAATTAGTTGAAGCACTAAGCAATAATACCTCCCTGGCTAATTTAAACTTAAGTTGGAGCAGTATAGGAAGTTTTGCAGGAAAAGCATTGGCAGAGGTATTGAGTAAGAATAAGACCCTGATTAACTTGGACCTAAGTTGGAACAATATAGGAAAGTTAGCGGGAAAAGCACTAGCCGAGGCACTAAGTAAGAATAGCACTATGAAGATTTTAAATTTGTACGATAATAATTTGGGTGAATCCGTAGAAGCGTTGGCTGAGGCATTGAACAAAAATAACACTCTTGTTCATCTGAATATAGGCAGTAATTCAGTAGGGGAGTCAGAAGGAAAATACCTTGCCAAAATACTAAGTAAGAATACTACTTTGACCAACATGAATTTGCACAGTAATAATATAGGAGAATTAGCTGGAAAAGCATTAGCAGAGGCATTAAGTAAAAATTATACCCTGATTAATTTAGATATAGGTAAAAATAAAATAGGTGAATTTGCAGGAAAAGCATTAGCAGCAGCACTATGTAAAAATAACGCACTAACCAGTTTAAATCTAAGTCATAACAAAATAGAAGAATCTGCAGGGAAAGCACTAGCCGCAGCAGTATTAAAGAATATCACACTGACTAATTTAGATTTAAGTAAAAATAAACTAGGAGAATCGGCAGGAAAAGCGCTAGCTGAAGCACTGTGCAAGAATACCACGTTAACTAACTTAAATATAAGTTACAACGAAATAGGAGAATCGGCAGGAAAAGCATTGGGAGAGGCATTATGCAAGAACTTCACACTGACTAATTTGAATTTAGGATATAATCATTTGGGGGAATCGTCAGGAAAAGCACTGGCCGAAGCACTATGCAAGAATATCACAATGACAATTTTAAATATAAGTAATAATGGAATAGGAGAATCGGCAGGAAAATCACTGGCTGAAGCACTATGCAAGAATAATGCCCTAATCGATTTAGATTTAAGTGAAAACAAAATGGGAGAAGCTACAGGAAAAGCATTAGCCGAAGCACTATGCAAGAATACCACACTAACCAGCCTAAATATAAGTTATAACAAAATAGGAGAGCCGGCGGGAAAAGCACTTACTGAGGCATTATGCAAGAATACCACATTAACTGATTTGGATTTAAGTTATAATAATTTAGGAGAATCGGCGGGAAAATTTCTAGCCGAAGCGCTAAGTAGAAATGTTTCCCTAAATAGCTTAGGAATTAGTGAAAATGGAATAGGAGAATTAGCAGGAAAGGCACTAGCCGAGGCGCTGAGTAAAAATACCACGCTAACAAAATTAGATCTAAGTGGGAATAAAATAGGAGAATTGGCAGGGAAGTCACTAGCCAAGGCGTTAAGAAAGAATACCACTCTGATTAACTTAAATTTGTACAATAATAATTTAGGAGAATTAGCGGGGAAATTTTTGGCTGAGGAACTAATCAAAAATACCACTTTGACTACGCTGAATCTATGTAATAACAATTTAGGAGAATCGGCAAGGAAAGCATTAGTTGAGGTCCAACGTAGGAATGTATACCTGATTCTCAATTTCTAAAGTTGCAGGTTATATTTATACTGTAATTTAAGTCGGTAAATATAACACCTAATATGACTGGAAATTGCTAATACTTTTAATATATAAGAAATCTTTGTTAAATCTTGTATTTTGGTTTATTTTTATTATTAAATTCTAATACTGTAATAATTAGATATTTCATTATGTGTTGAAATAAAGAATAAAAATTTTACTTTATTGGTTCAGTAACTGCCCTTAAATGTACTTACTATATTTAGAGACAATAACTATTGTACTGTAGTATCTTACGTAACTTATTTTATATAGTATTACAATACTAGTAAGCATTCCTATTGTCAAATCAGGTTTTATTCGATATAAATAATGCTCCGAATGAATAAGTTCACTCAAAATTTACAGTTCGGATCTAATAATTTACTCACATAATAATTTTGTGTTGGGTCTGAATCTATTGACCCGATATATTGTGTGGCGCAGTAACTGGATGCATTTGTTATGCATCAGTAATCAGTGCCAAAGCTTATTAAGTTTAGGTGATTTGCATGATATGACAATGAATAATTGTATGTGTTACTAGTAATATAAATAAAAGTGAATATCCTGGCAATAATAATAACTTATACTCTTGTAATTTAAAATTATTGCCCAATAAAGTAATAAACTATTATTTGCATCTATTATTTGCATCTATTATTTGCTACTCTAAAGATACACTAGAAGATCCAAGGAAATCGCAATGTGAATCAAGTATCAGACTAGTAATAAAGAAGAAACAAGTTAGTTAAAGCATTTGGTCAAATAATTACACACTTCAAAGGAGAGAAGAGCTTACCGGTACCTTTATAATTATGTAAGTATTGATTTCAAAATAGTGACAGACTCACCAAAAATACTGATAACAATATGTAATTCCTATACTCCATATTGCAGTTATACAAGAAATTAAATTAGTTAACAGTTCAATTGCTAATATGGGTAATTATTTTCGAAGGCAGACCGGAAATTTTCTGGCGTGATCCTAAAATTTATACTATATATGCATTGTTTAAAAGTGGGGTCCAAAAAAATCATATCTAGCATTTTTGTCGCTTTCAAAAATAATTACCCATATATAATTATTAATGACTTATATTAAAATTTTAAAACTATAAGCAATATTTAAAAGTATTGTTTATAATAAAATATATAAACTATTTGATGCTGGATATTAATATAAAAATCAAATAAAACTTTATATACTATATATTGTATTAGACAATTTTTTAAAAAAATACTTTCCTATTTATCATTTATTTCTTAAAGATTTCTCTTTTAGGAAGTTTCTTTCTTTCGAGAGAAAACTTTCATTAAAAAACTTACAAACATACTAATTAGCAACACCATACTGTACTTTTTGAAAATATAGTTCTTGCTGATAAAAAAGCTACAAGGCTGAAAACAGCTTCCTTTATTTTCAAACAAGTTGCCTTGAATGAAAACTAAAAGTACTATTGAGGTTATAATTGGTTCTTTAATAACAAAAGGTTGAATAGTATTTCTTATACAGCTAGAAGATACAGGTTAACAAAACATAAAAACAATGTTAACATGATAAAATATACAATTATAACTGAGAATAAAGACCAATATTTTCTATTCTTTCTTACAAACTTTATTTGTGGCACAATATTCAATCTTTTTGTTTGGATTAAATATTTTATAACTAAAATTTATTTAACTATAATGAATAACAATAAAATCACTTCATTAGAAACAAGAAGCAAATAGTCAATCCTAGTTGAAGATTTTTTAAACTAAATAAAGATAGTTAAAAAGACATAAGAAGTATATATCAATTACAAATTAATTTAAAAATCACAATAATATACAAAACAGATTTTTTTAAACAATAAATAGATTTTTTTCCTTTGTAATTTTACAAACATGCTTTGCAAGTTTTAAAAAGGTTTTTTTGCAGATTATTATAAACATCTATATGTAGACATATATACATACCTTTATTTTACTTTTTTAATTTTTAATAGACCTAGTTAAAGCCAATAATATATAACTAGTCTGCAGTTAATTATGTCTGGATGATTTTCTAAGTTCTTGTTTATCGATAACAAATAGAAACTTAAAGATGTGAATCTTGACAAATTAATTTTTTATTCATATTATTAGAGCTTTAACATTAATAACATAGAAAACACAAAAAGCAACAAGTTAATTAGTAAGTAGTTTACTATCTTGGATAGTTTAAAAAATAGATAAAGCTATATTTTGTACTTAAAAGTGTTTAAATCAATATTCAATAAACAAGATATATGCCAGTTGTTAAAATCATTAGCAAAATATATATAATAATATGTATTGATTAATAATACCCAAAATATATATAGATGATAATTCCCTCTACTAATTATTATCGATTATAATAAAAATTAATATGTATCAGAGTTTATTAAATTTGATTTACAATTTAAAAAATCGATTTATATCAAGTTTTATTGATTTGTTTTAAAATTAATATTTCAATTAATAATGAATTATTTATAGTTTTAATACATATCATAATTATTGTATTATGTATAATAATTAAAATTAAACAATTTGTTTTTATTAAAGCAAATAAATTTGATTTCACATTTTTACAACTTATTATATTTATTTTTAATTTAATCTCTATTATCTTTATCAACACCAAATAATATATCTTGTTTTTCTTGTGAAAGTATCATTAAATTGTCTTGCTACATTCTATTTGATTCAATTGCTTCTTGTTCTTGTTTTAATGTTTCTTGTGATTGTTTTCAATTTAATTCATTTCTAATTCATTATTTAAAATTTCTTTGGCAGAATTTAGAGAGGAACTACTGTCTTTAAAATCTCTTTATTTAATAAATGTATCAGATTATATTAAAAAAAATTATTATATTTTAATTAATTACTTATAAGAAAATGCTTTATATTGTATAAGATTTCTTCTGCTTTTCAGAATAAATTATATTCTTGAATGAGAATTCAAAAAAATATTGCATATACCATGAGTAAATACACAATGTTAATTACTTAAAGTGAAAACTGATGTTTCTGAAAATGCCACTCTTGCAATTAAAGTTACCCAATATATTTTATTACTATTCAATTTAAAAAATAAATAATAACATTTGGATACTTTTATAAACCTTTTCCATGTTATAATACCAGTTGATTAGTGTTACTTCTTAAAAATGATAATTATTCTGAACCAAATACTCACCACATTGCAGATCTAATGCTTTGTAACATCGCATTAGAATAATTTTTTATTTTTGCCAAAAGCTTTTGTTTAATTAAGTTTGAATTAGTTTAAAAATAATTAAAGACAATCGAATTATTTTATTTATATTCATTATGCTACACCATTTATCATAAAATAAATTTGTCAATTGAATGGAGCTTAAATTGGATATATATTTGAAAAGGTTCGTCTCAAGATATTCATGTAGAGCATTCTTCAAAGTAATTTGGTCTGAATAAATATATCACAGAAACAATTGTTTTATAACATTTAAACATATTTCCTAAATTATTTTAAATGTAAATTAGATAGATTTTGCTATAAATTTTATTAATTAAAATACTTATATTCATAACCTATAAACTAAGCTCATTCTGTTTATATCTCTTTTTTATTTCAACTTTATCTTTCAAATATCATTACTAAATCTTCTTACCAAAAGATATAGTTGCTGTTGTTGCAAAAAAAGTTATTTATCAACTTGTTGCTTAAACTTTGTTATTCTTTAAATATATATATATATATTAAAGTATAATTAAAAAACACATATATATAAATTTATTACACTATTTGTCAATTTTTTTTTATAATTTTCCATGATTTTCAAGTAAAGGCAAAGTCTTGCAATTTCTATTACATTGGCGAGATATAATTCGAGCTATTTAATATGGAGTTTGTTATCTTGAAGGCTGATACATGGGAGTTTGATGTCTTTAAAACAAAAAGGCTGAAGTTTGTTGTCTTGAAAAATGTCTGGGCTGTCAGAATTCAGATTGTTCTTTTAAAGGCTGCCTTTATTGACTTTGTCCTTTTGAAGTCTGCCTTGATTGACTTCATTCTCTAGAAGGTTTTTTTGATAAAGATTGTTCTTGTAAAGAATGTCTTAATTCATTCTGATCTCTAGACTGTCATCTTTATTAAAATTTATTTTCATCAAACCCATGCTACAACTGTTCTTCTAAGTAATGTTGGGATTGTGCATGTTCATTTGGATGTTGACTGAAAGAGAATTGCTACAGACTTTTAAGGGAATGTCGATTTCTACTGCTTATTATCAAAAAGATATTTTATACGCTTGCAATATTTTTTACTGAATTTGAGCAATCACTATCATTATAAGTATAGATAGGCTGGTAAGGATTAGCAATATTTTATTGTACATTAGTAATAATTGAGTTTGAAAAATAGGAGAAGCATTATAAGAAGCTGAAGTATTTTCATTAGACATAGTATTTTATTGAAATGTTTTTATCTAAAATTTTTTTTATTTTTATAATTAAAAATTTTAAAAAAATTAATAACCAAACAAAAATATTTATATATTTTTTTTTTATCGTAAAAGGGCATTAGATGCAAAATTTATTAAGTATATGAATTAATACACAAATTACATCAAACATCTTTGTACAGGAATGTGCGCAAATTAATGTTAACCTATCTACGATGCTAACTATT
>CAJVPV010000972.1:0-17967 GCA_910591835.1 Acaulospora morrowiae
GAAAATAAACAAATGGCAGCCGAGATTAATAATCTCAAAGTTCAATTGGAAAAAGTTAACTATGATAACAAAGAGGGTGCCATAACCATTGATACACTACGGGAAGCCAATTTGGAATTGACCAATGAACTGGAATCGCTCAAGGTATGTGTATGCTGGCATTCTACGAAAGCATGCTTAACTTTTGGGTCGTTATTGATGCCATTTCATTTCACGAAACAGAAATCCCTCGCGGAACTTAGAGCCGCACAAAAGGAAGGTGATAAAGAACAAAAGAAACAAGAGAAGATGGCTCAAATGTTTGCGGAGCTTGATCCCTCGGGTGTGATCTCCGCCAAGGAAAAACAAATTCGTGACACTTTACTCAAATTGGAGTCAATTGACAGTGAAGGTAGTACTTCGCTTACAATGGAAGAGCTTGCGACAGTACGCCGCGAGTTGGCAGAATCGAAGTCATTGGTCTCTACACACGAACAAACCATCAACGAGTTGCATCACGAAAATGAACATTTGACAAAGAAGAGAGATGAACTTGAGATAAGATTGAACGCCCTAGAGCTTGAATATGAAGAATTACTGGGTAAGGGTTATCTGATGTTTCTTTTGGTTTTTTCTTTTTAGCATCTTCTAATTATTAATTATTATTTTTTTCGCTTTATGTAGACAAGACGATTGCCGAAGAGGAGGCTAACAGCAACATTGATATCACAGAAACGATAGCGGAGCTGAGAGTGAGTCATTTTTATTAAAAATAAAGGAATGTGAAATAAACGTAGTCCTCTTCGGTTGCTGATCATGTTTTTCATATCAATTTAGAGCAAATTAGAAGCTCAATTTGTCGCAAAGAAGGAAGTACAGCAAAAAGAGATCGATGAGTTAAAACAGGAACTAGAAAAGAAGAACGAAGAGCTGTACAAACTTAACAAGTATGTTTTGTAAATATTCAATGTCAGTTTTTCCAAGTCTCCTTGACTCACTTCCATCTAATCATGAAAAGCGCTCTCGCTGAATTGAAGAGAGCAAATGAAGAATTGCAGGTAAAGGTCGTACACCAGGTTTAAAACTCAAAGAATCTTCAATGAAATTATGCATGTTTTATTTATCTACTAACGCTTGAACTCTCCCCTCACAAATGCAGAACGTTCTTACTGAAAGGGATGCTAGATCCGAATCTCAGAAAAATGTTGCAGAGAAAGAAAAGGACATGGAACGAATTCGTAAGACCATGGCACAACAATTGGCCGATTTTGATGTTATGAAGAAAGCACTCATGCGCGATCTGCAGAACCGATGTGAAAAAGTGGTCGAGCTTGAGATCTCATTAGATGAAACGAGAGAGCAATACAACAATGTACTACGTAATAATAATAATAAAGCACAACAGAAGAAGATGGCATTCCTAGAGAGAAATCTGGAGCAACTGACGAACGTGCAGAAACAAGTAACTATCAATAATAATATATGCGCATCTATTGAAGGTGACTTGCTGTGATGATTCATCTAATCAACGGTTTTTTCCCACCTCATCAAAGCTCGTCGATCAGAATGCGTCATTAAAGAAGGAAGTAGCAATTGCCGAGCGAAAACTTCTCGCCCGAAACGAACGTATCCAGGCTCTGGAAGCCTTACTACAAGATGCACAAGAGAAGCTTACCTCACAGAATCAAAAGTAAGCATAACAAGGATTTATTTTAAAAAAATAGTTTACTTCAATTCTCTCAACCAATTATTATTTCACACCCAGATTCGAGGCACAACTACAAGCCGTTCGAGAACGATTAGAACAGGCCAGATGTAAGTTTTTTTTTCGGTGTGATCTCATTTTGAAGATTTTATGTTTTTCAACTATTTGTAACGAATTTATCATATCCTTCCCCTCAGCTCAAAAATCAGCAGCAAATCCATTTGCTGTGAATTCCTTATCCCGTATCGTAAAGCCCCTCCGTGGTGGCGTTGATGTCAGCGGGTACGATTAATATACATCATTTGGAATAGTTGTCGTGCTTTAAAAAACCAAAGTTCTTGCATTTAACTTTTGAATCCATCATTCCCACTAGATCCGACTCCCCGTTCGGTAAGAGTAATATGCGTAAATAAACGCCAGGGTAGAAACAAAACAATAGTCCCATTGGTTCATTAAATCTCAAAAGCATTATTTCTTTAAAAAAAAAAAAAAAGCCCAAGCATGCGGGTAAATAACGATCGGCGAGGGTTGTGATTATCAGGCTTCCGTCAATAGTAGTTTAGCCTTATTGTCATTATTAGTACATTGTCCCACTTCATAATTCTTTCAAATTTGTACGTGTGTATTTTTTTTTTACTTGTATTTTTTTTCTAGATTTCTTTTATTAGGGTTTTAAGTAGTTACGGCATATGAAAATTCGATTTTTTCAAAATTGGAATGAAAATAAATTAAGAAACAAACATTTTCGTCTGCAACTTTATACAAAGTGTTACTTCTTCTGGTTCGATGAGCGTTCCTCACATGAAGCCATGACATGCAGCCTGATCAGCCTGAACAAATAGCAGACACTGCATTTGAACTCGAAATTTATTGATCCGGGCTGATCCGGCTGCATGTCAGGCTTCAAAGTGAGGGAATAGTAAAGTTCAATAAATACAACGTGAAAAGTCAGCCGACACTAACCAAACTTTCTCTTTTTGACACCTTTCCCTTAACGATAGGAATCATGGTGTTTCTGTGTTGTCAGATGTTGAATCATCCTTGTATAACACTTCTTCTAGGGAATGCGTTAGTCAACATATTCCGAATCAGTGTACGATCGGAAATTTTCCGCCTGTCACCTTCTGTCACCTATCGAAGAAAAAAAAAAATAATCGAGGTGATTCTTCGACTGAGCGCACCGAGCTCTCAGCGGAAAATTTCCGGTAACACGATAATATTTCATACACTGTTTCGAAAGTGGAGAACGACAGGTTTCTTTCGGATGTTTGCTCGAAGCTTAAAATCATCAAAAGTTAACATGAGATGGCTTTACGCATATTCCCTGATAATAGAAATATTCCAGATGTTCCATAATAGACATAATAGAAATCATAGATTTTCTGTAAAATAGACTTAATTTAATAAAAAATTGAGGCGGGACCTCTCCCACTTGCACATTATGTATAATCGCGTAAACGCATACCGGCGAATTCGACAATCGGGATATTAAAATTAACTCTTGCACGTTAATGCAGGAGTCATACCTTCTTTAGTTTGACATCCACTTTAAACCTACGATTTAGGCTGAATCATAAACAAAGAAAATAGGCAATGAACATTTTAAATATTTCAAATTCGTATTAGACGATCTACCATAAAAAAAAAAAAATCGCGATCGCAGAACAATCGAATATCTAAATTTATTATTGTTGGTTACATGAAATCTGATTCGCCGATTACGTTGCGTAGATCTGGTGATGCGGGTTTCGTTCTTCAACTTCTCGACGAGACGGCTTCTCTCACAGAGGACGCTACTTTACTATGGTAATAATCTGGTTTCTTCAGAAATAGCGAAAACGCGTTTCCATTCGAAGACAAATTTACGGCGCGCGGTACCCGTCTCAGCGACCAAAAAAGAGGATAAACATTTGAAATTCTGCAAAAAATACGGAATAAAATTTTCTAATGAAGATTTGATACATCAAGTTTGTACCCACAAATCTGTTATCTCTAACACGGCGCCGACAAATGAAAGATTAGATTATTTAGGTATAGATTATTTTATTGGCGTCGTAATAAGTACATCGGTTAGACCTAATCGCCAAAGTATTATTATTATTAACTTCATTTATAGGGCAAAAAGCAATCCAACTTTTTGCCGCAGAATTTTTCGTAGGCAGAGTGCCACCGGAGGAATTGCATGAAAAAGTTGATCTATACACGAAGCACTCGGACAACTTGGGTATAATAGGCAGGAAGATGGGGTTAGACGAATTGTTGTATTGGACGCCGGTACGTGTGACGAGTAATCAATCAACCATCTGTAATTCAATTACGATCGCGATTCATATGAATAATGGAATTTTTCTCTTGATGATGATAGACCAATGCAAAAGAAGTAGAAACGGCAAATCAGGAAGGACATGGATTGAAGCCCAAGGGCATAGAAACTGTTACCGGAAGAGCTCTTCAAGCTTTAGTCGGAGCGATATATCATGATCAGGTAAAATAATAGTAATAATAATAATAATTTGGGATAATCAGACGACCGACTAATCTTTTTCTACTATTAAAATAAGGGTGATTTTGCCGCAAGAGAATTCGTTGACAAGCACATATTGACAGCGCCTATTAAATGACCTGGCTAGTTTTGCTGAAGATCGTGTGTACTTCAATTTTTAGACAAGATTCAAAATAATACTTGTGCTTAAACCTAAATTTATAGTGTATGCTTCATGCAGAATACATGAAGTAAATAAAATGCGCGTGCAGATCTGACAATGCCGGGAAATTTCATCCGCATATAAGACGCTGTCATACGTTATTTAAATAATAAATCCATTCTTTTGCACACTTCATATCATCAAAGTTCCAATCAATATCTCTTTCTATTCTTTTTTCACTCATTCTTTGATTCACCAACCTTTACATAATGTCAACTACCGATGTCACCGTTCTCATACCTGGAAACGGTCAACAAACCGAACGCCCGTAAGTTGAAAACTAAAGTCCATACATCGTACCAAGGGACTTGTCACCACTTTTTAAAACATTCTCTAATATCCTTGTTTTGCCTACAAAATGGAAATACAAAGTAATCCTCACACGCAACATTCGTTATCACGAGCGGAAATTGTTCATGGAGTAGCGAACCGCATCATTTACTCAAGATTTTATTCATGGCTGTATTTAGGAATGGCTTTACTAAGTATTGTTCCTATTGTACTGGTATGCTTCATCTCCCGTAATTTTGAATATTTGTTTGTATATCAACTAACCAGCCTTTTCGTGTGTCCACGCCTTAACCAGTCTTTGACAGAAGAATGGTAAAATCCTATTTTACTTTTATTCATTTTTTTTTTCTTTCTTTTCTTGAGCCTTAAATAAATATCATTCTTCTTCCTCAATATAGTCAAACTGTAGGTTTCATTGTACTTGAAGTTATAATCAACACAGTCATGATAGCGGAAGTAATAACTCGATTTCTAGCTTTAGGAAAGGTCCGTAGGATTTTCCGATCTACTTTCAATTCATTTATATATTCAGATTTATTAAATTTATACTCTCTCGCCTTGCTTTATCGGTCTCAAATAGCTATTCTGGAAATCGATATTCAACATAGCTGACATAATTCTTGTTTTTCTATGTGTAACCACCTTAATCTTTTTGTTGAAAGGAGGCTGTTCACACAAAGGAGAGGAGGTATTTGATCTGGTCCTATTAATTGCTAGAAACCTGATACAGTTTGGAAGAATAATTTTGATGTTGAGAAAGTATGAAAATTTTCCTTCATTCCTATTCATTTAGTCCAATTTATTTTATTAATTGAATCTTGTTGAAAAAAAATTCATCGTAGGAATAAGAAAAATAGGAAGGCACGAAATGCAACGGTCAATTTCGATAACATTAGGGAGTCAAGCGTTTCAATGGATATTGATTCGTTGTCCAATAGGGCATTTCTAATAACTGATGAGGAAGATGACTTTTTATAATTTTTATTCAACTTTGTTTCATCTTCTGTTGTCCGTTCGGTCGTGTTAAATATGGTGACCAGGCTTTTATCTAACACGTATCAAGAAAAAATTTTTTACTTATTCATTTTTAGAAATCATCCCCAAATTACACAAAATGATTTTTTTTCAAAAAGGTTTCGTTACCTTTAAGGTTTTTATTGGTGTTGTAAAAATAAAACATTTTAAGGGAAAATGAGAAATGAGAAAAACTCATCAAGAGAAAAAAAACCATGGTGGGAAATAAATGGAATCCTGCGATGTTTCAAAAGAGAATAATTTAAAGAGAAGCAATCGGAAAACAATGATAAAGGAAATCCAAAAGACAAACAGCATTAAAATTAAGAATGTCAATTTAAAAAATAAAATATATTGATACTATACAATTTTGATGCATATAATATATAAATAGAAATTTGAATTTAAAACAGAAATAAAAAGATATTAAATATGAACAATTAATAATAATTTAATAAAATAATCTTATTTTATTAATCAATTTATTATTTATTTTATAATACATATTGAAAAAAATGTTTAAAATTATATTTGTTTATCTTTTTGTTGTCATTTAATTTGTATATTGGTTAAAAAAGTAGATACAATTAAAATTTCTTAAAATTAGAAAATTTAAAAAATAATTATATTAGGTATATAAACTTTTTTAATTAAGCCTATTGATCAATAATATAAAATTTTAGATATAATTTTGTTTATTAAATAATATTAAAATTTCAAGTTTTTTAAGAGTCAAAATCTGCAAATTATTTTTATAATTATATATTATAAATTTCAAATTTATTTATTTTTTTTATAAAAAACTATAAAGTGAAAAAATGAAAAAAAATGAAAAAAAAAAAAAGAAAACCAATATATATTAATTTATATATTATAATAATAAACATAAAATAAATAAAAAAGAAACTATTATAATTATTTTTGAATTTATATTTATTTCTTATTACTTGTAACCAATCAAACTATTTAATTTTTATTGAATTATATATATAATATAAATTATTTTGTTATAGATTCAATTATTTTATATATTTTAATAGTAACTTGATTAATTGAATCAAATAATTGTATCAATTGTGTCCATAACCTATAAATTTCAATAGTATATATAGTTTGGACTAAAAATAAATCCTGAAATTATTTAATACAATTTGTCTAAAACAAAAATTTAAATATATATATATCAATAAAAATATAAAAACAAATTTATTAAAAAATATTGGTATAATTAAATTATAAAAAATAAATAAATAAATTATTCTTTATATTGATAATTTTCAAATATAATTCATTTAATAAAATTATTTAATAAAAACAATTTAGTGTCAGTCCACACTGTATATAGTTGAAAAATTTCTTATATAAATAAAGTGTATTTAGTTCCATCTTTAATTAAAATCACTTGATCTAAAACTGGCACGAAATAAATGCATTGCATCTTCCAAAAGGGGAATGAAAATCGGGAATTTTTCGTACATATATTTCAGATCAGCCAGATCTATCGTTAAAGTATGCACCCGACACTCAACCTCCTAAAGCAACAACTCAGGGTACAGCATGTACGTCGTGGAATGTTGGGTGGTATTCGCGCGAAATTTGCTTATCCCATACGCGAGCCAGAACAAAAGCTTCCGGTGATCAAAGAGAAAAAACCAAAGAAGGTTCGCGAGAAACCACCTTACATGGAACAACGAACCTACAAGCAAGCAAACAAAGGTCTCTATGCTGGTGCGCATATCCAATTCGGTAATCAAATTTCCGAGTTCGGTAACAAATCTCGACGCACATGGAAACCGAATGTGCATCCTGTAAAATTGTATTCGGAGGCATTAGATAGACGACTTGAGATCAGGTGTACGCCTCGAGTATTGAAAACCATCGATCAAAAAGGTGGATTGGACAAATATTTGTTGGGAATAAGAGATAACGAGTTGGGTAAGAAAATGTATTATTTAAAGTATGCCATTAATAATATAATTGAAGGGAAGGGTAATGAAGTCCCATCACGAGAGGATAAATTATTGGAATCTGGAAAGAGGTTATTGGAATCTAAAAAGAGGTTGTCATTGGAATCCGAAAAAAAGTTGTCATTGGAGGGTGGGCCGAAGCAAAAGAACGATGGAAATAAAGAATGAGAAATACAATGTTAAAATTTCTAGTTCTTTTGGTTCATTGACAACCTTGTTAGTGCAGTACGGTCATTAATTGAAATTTAAGTATAGATGAATTTTATTTTCATAAATTGCTTTTCAATACATCAAGATGTACACGATTGATTTTCATGTATAAGATGAATTCAAACACTGTATGCACTCCAACAAGCAAATTTCTCCTGTGGAGACGGTACACCTATACGTATAATGTCCTTGAAGATTGATTTGGAGGATACATACAGGAACTTTAAGAGAAATTAGAGGGAATCTATTTGCGTGGTTTAACCATATAATAAATTAATATCCTCATTAAATTTTATAAATCTTACGCGTAAAAAGATTATCTATATCTATCCAAAAATCAAATACTGTACATTACTTTTATATTAAATATAACTATCAATCAAATAATTGCAGATAATGCAAATTAAATAAGTTTAGTGACTATATTATAAATCCAAAAGCAAGTTCTCAACTATATGATCATTAAAGTTTACGGCGTTCACATTATATGGATTTGATTCAAAAGTTCCAATAGACCTATTAACACATTTGATTGAATATTATTAAAACATTGATCATTAATATAAGTAGGATACTTGATCTGAACTTACCCTGATAACAAATCACCAAAGTTTGAATCAAGATTTTGTCTTTGTCCAGGGTGTCTATTATTTAATACTGGTGACGGTGTCAAAAATCTAGGTTTAGAATGGTGAATAAATGTTTGTGGAGCTTTATGATATATCGATGCAAGACTGGAGATATGTAAAAGAAGTTCGTCCAATAGAACAGGTTCCATATTATCACTTTCGGTAGTTATATGTGGTTTGTCGGATAAAACAACGGCCTTTACAAACGTAAAGTTAATATAGAATTCGTCATGTTTACCCCATATCCTTGTTTTAAATAAATATACATATATATATACCTTAGCAGCAGTAGGGTCAGTGGATAACAACCGCCAATAAATATATCCTCGATCACGCAGATCAGGATTATCGACATCTTCCGTTGCCCACTTCAAAACCTTAGGAACTAATTCTTGCCCAGCAGTGGGCCTTTTTATAAACAATTTAACAGTAGCTGTCAATAACGATAGCTGAACCTAAAACATTTATGAAATGATGAGAACAGTCAATTTCCTCGATTAAAACATCAAACATTGGAACAATATAGTAGAAAATACCTCAACGGGTTCCTCAAGGAAAGTGAAAAGAAAGTCGTCTAATAATTCGTCCGAATTTTCAATACGATCGGCGTACTGACCAATGATCCATATCATTGCAGCCTTTGCTTCCGGTTCATCCAGATTATCCAAGTTTTCACAAAGGGTTCCAATTATACTCTCATATTGGTTCGGATATTTCCTGAATATATCCTTATAAAATATAAATATGACGTCAGATGAATGCGCGTAAAATTTGGTTTTTATTATTTTTCCAATAAAATACCTTTATTACAACGATAGCCTCTTGCACGACATAATTAACCTTCGTCTGTATGAGTTCCAACAATGCTGATATACAGCGATCAGCTGTCGATTCTATTTTAACCGCCAAACGACCAATCGATCGCACGGATTTCCTCACAAAGTCAACGTCGATTTCTGTCGCATACCTGTCAAATTTTGAATCAAATTAGTTTAATTTATGCGTTCAATAGATCGAAACATTCTCAATATCACGGAGATTGTAAAATATTTACTCTTTCAATTCCGATAAAACCTGGTCCACGTTAACTGCATTAGCTAAACGAAACATGATTTCAAGTTTGGCCAGTTTGACGTAAATAGGATCGTTGTATTTACAAAAGAAAACTTTGATATCA
Organism: Acaulospora morrowiae; assembly: GCA_910591835.1. NCBI lineage: Eukaryota > Fungi > Glomeromycota > Glomeromycetes > Diversisporales > Acaulosporaceae > Acaulospora > Acaulospora morrowiae. Next base: position 9,678 of record CAJVPV010000972.1, read on the forward strand.
TTTCTTAGAACTTCAGGCCTTTTTTGGATGATCAGAAGGATGTTACGAAGAGCTACATATTGGACTTCGGGCCCACTTGAAAGAAGAGTAACTACAATAGCGAAAAAAAAGAAAAATCAGTCGGATTGATTCATTATACATCCCTAAAAAATCCCACATTTTGAAATAGGTTTTCAAAAATCTACCTAATGGAGGCGATAATTTTTTACACATATTATTTATGTCCTCTTCTTTGGTCATATAATTCATCAGGTACATTATCACTTTAGCAGCGGTAAGAACGACGCTAGAATTTGCATGCTGCAACCGCGGGGCAACACGTTCACACAACGTTTCTGCGTCACCAAATTCTTGAGGCACGAACGCCATTAGTGCTTCCAATATATATGTTTGACCCCATCTGAGGAAAAGAATTTTATTTTTTAATAAAATAATTCAAACTTTCAATAAAAATATTCTTCTATACGTACTCCGAACACTCATTTAGAGCGGCGACCAACTTATTGGAAATTGTCATGTTTAGTTTTAATGATATATTGTCAGACCTTTCAGATATTTCAGTCAATGCTGCAACAGCATTTGCGACAACCTAAAAATTTTAAAACTCATTTAATAAAATATGGGGTAAACATTTATTTATTTATTTATTTATTTACCGTAGGATTGGGATCGGCGAGTAAATCTTTCAGTAAATCTATAAAGCCTTCTTTTTCAACGAGCTCCTTATCATGCATGTATAACTTTGCAACTGTAATTGCGGCCGTTTTACGAACGTACGGGTCCTGATCACGTAAACAATGTCGTAAAGGGTCAACTAAAGCATCAACTATCTTGTCAACATTAATGTATCCCATAGTCCTAATTGCCAATGCACGTATCAATGGATTAGGATCCGCGGCGTCCTGTAAAAACCTAGAAACGTTTGACATCTATAGTTTTTCGGAAACTCAACTTAAAGAAAAGTTGTTACATTACCCTCGTAAACGTAGGTATTGACATAACCGCTATGTCTGGCTTCGTTCTCGAATAATTGATTAAATAAAGGTATACCATTTTTTTGATCTCTAATACGGGGATCTTCATGCAATTGATTACATCTTGAAACAAGGGAGACATGTCGTTACCCATTGTCATGTTGGCTACGATCTTCTTAAGTACTATCTTCTTCTTCGAATGTTGCTTGTCTTTTTTTTCCGAGTTCAACTCTGTACGAAGTTCGTGGATTTTTCCTTGATTGTAACAAGATCATCGTAAAAGAAAAGATAAGGTTATTGGAATATTCGGGAAGGACATGATCTAGCGTCTAACTTCACAAACAATTTTTGGGAATAGTCTGGCAGACCTCTCTGAAAGTATTTAGCGTCCGACATTTTAAAGTAGTTGATATATGGTGACGATAACTGCTAGACCAGCAATTTTTGAACTGCTAATTAATCTAATACATTTTTAGTAGGCGATCTTTATTTATAACCAATCAGTGATTAAATTATTTATAAGATGCAAAAAATGTTCTTCGTAGTGTAAAATGCGTAAACTTCATTTCTTAACGCTACCGCGTCGCAATTCCGTATGTAATGTTTTCAAAGTTAGTTCCTCGTTGCTAAATAATGAGTCGCGAAAATGCTACACAAGTTCGATAAGTCTCCGTTCTTTTCTATATGAACCCCCCGAAGAAATTTCAACTGATCTCCCTTTGGAATTTGTCACGCCCAAGGAAGTCATGCCTCTTCTCCACGCGATTCAATTAAATAAGAAGTTAGATGCCTGGAATATTTATCGAGACCTCAACAACGCGAGAAAACTTCATCTACTATCACCTATTCAACATTCCATAGTACTAAAGTTCTACGATATTAGAAAATTGCCAAAAAACCCGTTAAACATGAAACTTTTTACTTTCAAGCTCCATTACATTTTCAGACATATGAAACTAGCCGGACACCAGCCAAATATAATAGATTATACACACATGCTAAATGTTTTCAGCAGGATAAGATATAGCAAGATCTGTGAAGACCTTTGGGTAGAATCCTCGAGACGAGGAATTACACCCACCATATATATGTATAATTCTTACTTGGCCTCCTGTCTGCATCGAGAGAAACCTCTCTTGAAAAAAGCAAATTACATTGTGGAGAAACTTAAGAAAAGCGGGTTGAAAGCTAATTTGACAACCTATTCGCTATTGGTACGTTTGCATTGCTATACGCAAAACTTCGAAGCTGCTCAGAAGATTCTCGACGCTAAATTTGATTTACAAAAAAATTTGGACGCTTCATCACATTGGGAATTGAGGTATCATGTATGGGCCATCGTTCGAGCACTAAGGTCAATGATTAGTGCGTATGGTTACAAAGGAGACTTGTCAGCGATGGACAATTGTTATAGAATCCTAAAATTTTATGATAAGCCGGACATTCAATTGTTCAACATTCTCATTCGCAACTCTTGTAATCAGTCAAACATACAAAGAGGGCAACAGTATTTTAATGAAATGGTTTCTTATAATATCAAGCCAGATATTCACGTACTCCGTCGTTTAATAAGATGTTTGTGCAACAAGGGAAAAACAAGGGCTTCTTGTGAACTTTTGGAAACTACAAAAGAAAAATACAATTTAACTCCGTCAGATTATATCCTCGCAACTATACATAAGACCATGGTCAAGAAAAGAAGGATAAAGGATGCAAACGAATTTGCTGACAAGTGGAAAATTCCAGCCAGTTGGTTGGAGAAAAATAAAAGTTTGCACAATAATCTTAAAGGGTCAAGTGCAAAAATGGATATTCTTTAAAACTTTTCGTTCGCAGTAAAGATTTCTTTAACATTAATAATTTAAAATGTACATTGAAAAAAAAGTTGCGTAAAATTGTTTTATTCTAAAAAAATTTATAAACTGTAATTAAATTGGCAGTGGATTTTATTATAATAAAATTTAACCAGCAGGAGAAATGGAAGGAGGGGCGGACCGGTGCGGGTCATGTGACATGGCGCGATGTATCAGATCATGCATCATATGGGGAGGAAAGTTTAGGGAGTCTGTTGAAGATTTGCATGACGCGACGTTAGATTGGTGGACGCGTCGCAGCTAATATAAATAGAAGTAGGATTAGAATAGGGATTGTAAGTTAGTAAAAACCTTTAACCAATTGTACTCGCAGCATAATTAATAACTTACCATATTGAAAGCGGGAAGAAGGAAGTCAAATAATTGTCGTGCCTGTCGTGCCTGTCGTGCCCACAAGTACCTTTGGTATTGCAAGCGACATGACCCCTACGTACCAGCATAAGGCGATCCTTGGTGATGGCATGTTCACCTGGTCACATTATGCATTCTGGCAGCGGCTGAAACATAAGGCCGAGGAAACAGGCGTGATGGTAATTATCCAGGATGAGGCATACACCTCCAAGACCTGCAGCTATTGTAGGAACATACAAAACATCGGCGGAAGAAAAGTTTATAAAGGCGGAAACTGTCATGCGGTTACAGACAGAGATGTAAACAGAGCCCACTATCCACATGTGGATGTAGGAATTGATGAGCAATACTGACAAGTGACTCTATAAAGAAAAAATATATACTATATGTATTGTATTTGTGCTTAACAAATATTGATTATACTGTATAAAAAATATTGGCATTGTTCTAAGTATGAAAAAGTTTAATAAGATTAGATTCTATAATAATAATTCATATTTTACTTTGTAATAATAATAATTAAAATGTAAAATTGCAATTGTATCAATGCTATATACTAAAAAGACATTTTTTCTTGTTTATTTAATTATTTAATAAGAAGTTTTTTTTTGGATTCGAATTAGATACCAAGATAAAGTGTAAAAAAATTTTATAAAAAATAAAATTTCATTAAATCTTTTAATAAAAGAATTATAAATTGGATTTTGATTTTATAAAAATAATAATAATGTTCTTAACTATATATACATAAATATTTTAAAGTTTAATAAAAATATTATTATTTTATTATTATTAAAAAACTTTTATTTTATAAAATGTTTTTGTAAAAATAAATAATATGTTTTTAATTATAATTAAATTTAAATATAACAAATTTGTTTATTATATCAATTTTTAAATAATTTTTATATTTTAAGTTTAATTGTATTTTCAATTATTTTAAAATTTATAAAAATAATAAAACAAGAATTATTATTTTATGATATTTTTTAATATAATATTAAAAAGTTAAAAAAATCATTTATGATATTGTTTATTAAGAGACTTTATGAAACTTCAAGTATAATAACTTTATGATATTTGATATTAATGAAAAATTAAATAAAAATTAAAATTTTAAATAAAATTATATATACCGAAATTTTATTTTACATTTAGTCTAAATTTATTTTTAATTTTTATACAGTAAATAAATAAAAAATTGAATTGTCAATACGTTTGCATGTATACGGACTTAAAAAGAAAAAATATACAATTCTGGAAAATGCTACAAACCCAACTTTGATAATCATAATATGCCGAGATTCCAAAAAAAAAATGACAGATTACATAATATCGAATTATGAAAAATCGAATATTCAGGTACAATTCCAAAAATGTCACGTGAAGATAAGAGCTTCCCGGTCTTGAAAAAAAAATTTTTCGTCTAACGTGGCGCACATTTTTTGTGTTTGAAAAAAAAAAATATTTTTTGTGTACGAGTTGTAGCCAAAACACAAGAATGCATATGTTAAATCGATATGAATAAATTCATTATTAAGTACTTTTTATTTGCATCCAAAATTACATAATTTATATCTATTATGAACAATGAAAAAAGAAAAAAAAAAAAATACAAATCAAAGAAAATGCAATATTTTACAAGATGTGTTTAGAAGAATGTATGTTGAGGGAAAATTCTAATGAAATATTCATATTATTTGTCTGAAAATGTTTAATTCAACTATACACAGCTTTTAGCTCTTTTTCCTTTTGGTCTCAAGTTAGACACTGTTGATAACATGAAATAATCATCATTGCTGACAAATTTGTTTTTCGTGTCAAAATCATCTTCAAACTCATTTCCATCACGCAGGCTCACTTTCGTTAAATGTTTTTGAATGATGTTTTGTGTTATTGTTCTTGTGATGAGCATTATGACTGGTTTTATGATGTTTTTTCTCTTGAGATGATAACTTTGTATTCGATGACTCATGGTTATGTGACTTGCTTCTGCTGCTTTTGACTTTTTTGACTTGGTAACTGTCTGTCACTAGTTTCTTCAGACCCCACCGGATAAAATCTAGTGCGACACCACCAGAAAACTCTATCGCAAGAAAACCAAGACGGACGGCTATAGCCAGTGTAGCCAGTGCGGAAGTTATTATTGCCATAGAAGTAAAAGAAGCAAATATCAAAAGAGTTATTGGAGCACATAATATGAGGAAAAAAGCATAGACATAGTGTGACGGCATCTCGACTTGGTGTGTTGGAGTGTTTGGAGTCCCTGACAGAATATGGTATGGTGATCAATAATAGCCTGACCAAGGAAAGAAAGTTATTAATAATAGTTTCTTTTTTGTTAAAATTATTTATAAGGAACTGAATTTGATTTTTCGAGTTGAAAAAATTTGTTCAAATGAATTCGAGAAAACGAACGTTTTATAAAACTTTTTTTTGTTTATACTTGGTAAAACGTCTGAGTTGTGGCTTTAATTATGTTCTACACGGGGACTACATGCGACCAAAAAAAGAAATATTTGCGAAATATTTACCTCATGTGACATGTGACCTGCCTGTTATTGACTTTTTTTCTATTTGGTTGGTTATCCTTTTCACGGTGAAAAAATCACCCGATACGTTCATTTAGTCTACATTTTATGACGTTTACATAATTACACAATGATCGTCAAAGACAGACATAGATTTTCCTTATTCTCTTTATGATGAAATTGGTTATTTTAATCTTATCTTTGAAGTATGTATCTTATCTGAATCAACTATATATATATATGAGGAATAACTTGATTATCAGTTTGCGATATGCCTTTATTATAATTAAATCATCGGGGAAGGGCGTTCTTTACATGTCCCTTTCGTACAACCGCATATTGCAGAGACGCCCCGATCTTTCTTGCCGACGGAAAGGCAAATGAAAGATATTACCAATATTGTACCCGTGTTCGCGATCGTCTACCAGAGACGAGTAATTTCGATACATTTACAAAAAAAGAAAAAAAATCATTCTTTCTCCCCGACAATCTGGATAGACAAAGTTGCTCGTTAACTTTGGAATTGGAATTCTCTTTAGTAAGTTATAAAATAAGTTGCACTAGATCCAATAAAGGATTATGTTATAAATCTAAAACTGCTTCACACAATTTTGCATCTCATGTGAAAGTAGGTAATTTCCTAGATGTAAAAACCCTGTAACGGAGAAACATTAATTGCATTACTTAGTGATCAAATGACTGTTCACATGATAGCCATGCTTTCAATAATAAAATTTTATACCAATGATACTTGACCAATTTCTTACAAGAAAGAATCGAAAGAAAGACCCATAGCGCGTATGTACATTCATATTTGCACATCTGACTTAGAACAAATTACTCGTTAAAACGAAATATTTTATCATACACAATAAAATGATTAATATAATTAGTTATTTCATAATTATGTAATAATTAATATAACGTCAATAATATAATAATTATTTTAAAATTTTTTAATAATGCGCATTGAACATAACGTAAATAATCATATACTATAGTACATACAATACATATATCTATGCAATATAGAATTTTTTTTTAAAAAAAAAAATCATTTGATTTTTAACTTATTATAATTTGATACATGTAAATACAAAAATATTTGAATACTTTTATTATTTAAATATCAAGTAAATATCATCTTTCTTATAATATATACATATAGTATATACTATATATAACATTTAAATATAAATATTTATTTATTTATTTAATAGAAAATAATAATCTTTAAATATTATATTTTAAATAAATATAATGTTTAAATTTTTTATTACATATATAATATATTATATAATGTTATTATTAAAAATATAATTAAAAAAATATTTTTTAATATATACAATTTAATGCAAAAATTTCTGAAGATTCAATATTTAATTTTATTCATAAATTAATAATCAATTAATAAAATATAATAAAAATTTTAAATATATATATATTAATTTATTTAAAAATCTAAAAAACAAAATTTTTTAAAAAAATTTTTTTAAATATATTATAAGAATGTAATTAAATGTTAACTCAAAATTAAAAATATATTTTAAAAATATATTTTAAAATTTCATTATATATCATAAATTATAAAAAATAAATAAAATTATTTTAATATATAAATTTGTAAAATAGGAATAAAAAACTTTTTTTGATTTTTATTTAAAAACTAATAAATAAATAAATGATTTATAAAATCAAATTATTAATTTTATTATAAAAGTATTTTTATTTTTGCTGATAATATCTATATATAGTATATTTAATTTTTTAATATAAACAAACTAATTTCAATTAAAAATATATATATAAACTTTAAATTTATTATTTAAACAACTTATATAATATATAAAAGAAATTTTAAAAGAAATAAAAATAAAAATTATATTATATAAAAATATAAATATTAAAAATAGTATTATAATATAATAATAATAATAATAATAATAATACTTTTTTTTAAATAATATATTAAAAACTAAAAATTAATAAACAGTTTTAATATATAAAAAAATATTTTTTTTTGGAATATAAAAAAATTAACTTTTGATCAAAACTAGAAATATAAAAGTTTCAAGTATAAAAATAATAATAATAACAAATAAAATATTTTTTATTATATTTGTTTTATTAAAATAAAACTTAATAACCTTTTTTAAAAAAAATTTTTTTTGTCTATTTTTATATATTTTTTTTTAAAACTTTATTATTCTTTTTTACTTTATACAACAAAAAAACAATATTTTATTTTTTTAAAGTTTTTATTTTTTATTGTTTTTTTAATTATATTTGAATTTTTATAAATAAAAAAATAAATTCAATTTAAGACCTGTGGATCAATAGCACAATAGGTAGTGCTCCCAGGTCACCAAACGTATATCCTTAGTTCAATATTTACAGAGAGCAAAAAGCGAATTTACCTTCATATAGACCTGTGGGCCAATAGCACAATAGGTAGTGCTCCCAGGTCACCAAACGTATATCCTTAGTTCAATATCCACAGAGAGCAAAAAGCGAATTTACCTTCATATGTAAGTTTACTGGATATCCTGCATATGTCATA